>PVJS01038611.1:0-19313 GCA_004027185.1 Glis glis
TTTTTTTTTTTTTTGCAGTACTGGGGATTGAACCCAGGGCCATTCTACCTCTGCACTACACCCCCAGCCCTATTTTTAATTATTTATTTTGAAACAGGGTCTCACTAAGTTGCGGAGGACCTCACTAAGTAGCTGAGGCTGGCCGCGAACCTGCGATCCTCTTCTCTCAGCCTCCCAAGTACTGGGATTACAAGTGTATGCCACCATGCCTGGCTTCTACAACCATTTTTGTGCAAAATATTTTTTGAGCATATACTTTCATTTCTTTTTGATAAATAAGAGTGGATTGTTTGGATTATACAATAGGTATATGTTCAACTTTATAAGAAACTCCCAAACTTCTTTGGAACATATTATTTCAATTTACACTTCTCCCAGTCATGTACGAGCAATCAGGTTGTGTTACATCCTCACTTATATTTGATATTGTCCTCTTTTAAAATTTTATCCATTCTAATTGGTAATATATGGAATACCATTATGTTTGTAATTTGTTTCCCTGATTCACTTTTTCATGTACTCATTGTTCATTCACATGTTTTCTTTTTGATGGTCTATTAAAGCCTTTTTCTTTATTTTATATAGTTTTTATGTATTGAGAGGCAGTTCTTTTTAATATGTATAATACATTTCATATTATCTTATATTTTACACATCAATCTATATTTTTAATCTGCCAAACAATCTTTCATTGGATTTGCTTAGCATTCTTTCCTCCTATTTTAAAATTTCATAAAGAAAAGTTTACATTTTTCTAAGTTGTAATTTATACAGTTTTGAAATAGCTATTGTTTCTGTGTCCTAAGAAATTATTTTCTATTCTTTGGTAGTAAAGATATCCCCATATGTATATTGTACAAATCTTCAAAATTTGTTTGTTTAAACTAAATTTGTACCACCTCATTCATTTTTAGGTATTATTTTTTATAACAATTCAGACTTATTTTTGTTTTCATCTGAATATGCAGTGTTTTAACTATCATTTGTTGAAAAAATATATATAAGTATATTGGATTCCTGCAACAATTTTCTCAAAAACCAGTTGACTGTGTATACATGGGGCTATCTCTAGACTCTACTCTGGTGTGTGTGTGTGTGTGTGTGTGTGTGTGTGTGTGAGAGAGAGAGAGAGAGAGAGAGATGGTTGGAATTGAACTCAAGGCCTCACTCTTCAAAGCTTTTCTCTGTTTTTTCCCTTCTCCTCATTAGCATCACATATTGTATCTTCTTTTTCCTCATTATTTGTTGAGAATGAGGCCCTAAATGAACAAATCCTTCACATCTTTTAAATGACATTAATGTGTTATAAATATCTTAACCATGTGGAGGAAAGTAAGAAAAATAGCCTTAATTACCAAACACCACAGGTAAAATTGAATATTTGTTTTCATTTCAAATTTTTAAATAATTCCTTTGTGATTTCTCAGAATTCCAATCACTATATTGAACTATGTAGTTGGGCATGGTGAAATTACATGCCTGTAATTCCAGTATTTAGGAGACTGAGACAGTAACATTGCAGGTTTGAGGCCAGGCTCAGCAATTTAGCAAGACCCTATTTCAAAATAAAAAATAAATTAGGGTTGGGGGGTGTGGCTCAGAAGCAGAATGCCCTTGGGTTCAATACCCAGTACCAAAAAAAAAGAAAAGAAAAGATAAAAGGAAGGAAAGAAGGAAGGAAGGAAGGAAGGAAGGAAGGAAGGAAGGAAGGAAATAAGTTTCAGAACAATTGTCATAAGGTAATTTCTGTCGCCATGAAGTCTACTATTGAAAAGATACTATCTTTCTTGAAATGAATTCGTTTTTGGGATGGAAATTCTTAATTATTTAATTATATTTATTTGTGTAAATTAATTTAAAGAAAAATGAATTGAATTCATGAACTAGTTTCTGTAAGATCACTGCACTAAATTTTGATTCTGTATTCCACAATTAAAATTTGTTGTATGGCTACTACAGTCAATAGTCAGCAAATCTTGCTCAGCTTTATCAAGCTAGAGTTGTCAGTTCTTCTTTAAGGAATTGTGTTTAGAATTTCCTTTGCCTTATGAGCTGACGGAGTACAAGCTGATTGGCCTTCAGTCCTGGGATCATGGGTCAGGTCATTGGTAAAGTTCAGTGGCTGAGAAAGAGGTCACTGATTACTATTTATAATTTGTTTTCTGATAATTTCATCATGCACATGTAGTCAGAGGCCATGGGTTGCAGTTCATAAATTGCAACAAATGAATAAAAATATGTAAAACTATTTCTGGCATTTTTCAAAGCACTAAGATATTTGTTATATTCGTTTAAATTAGTATGACTTTATGCATTAACTATAAAGCAAAGATGAACAAAAACAAAGTCACCTTGTTTGAGTTCCCTTCTGAATATTTAGATTTATAAAATTTATAGTTTATTAGTATAATTTATAAAAATGATACTCATAAAGAATTACAAAAGTTGTGAAAATTATAGAGATTATTTTCATGTTAATCTTATTCATAATTCTTTATTGACATTTCATTTTTTAATGTTCAAGAGTTTGAATGGCTGTTTTCTCTGTTTAATATGCATCACACAGTGTTCCATCTAAAATATCTTTTCTATATTAGTTTATAAATTTCTTGTCATTGATAAGTCTTTACCTTGCTGTCTGTCAAATCTCTTATTGGTAAATTCTGCCTAGATATTTTTGGGGCCAAATATTTTATTCTCCTTGACAAACAAAACTTTTACATGAAATTTCCTACAGTTTTTTTTTAACAGTACTAGAAATCGAACCCAAGGGCATTCTATCCATGAATTATACCAAGGATGTCCTCAAACTTGTGATCCTCCTCCTGTCTCAGCCTCCAATGTACTGGGATTGCAGGTGTGCACCACCATGTCCAGCTTGGAATTTCCTACAGTTTTCTTAGAAAATCTTGTCTTATACTTAAATAAGACAAATTCTTAAAAGAAGATTTTACTTAAAAATGAAAAACATTAAGCTTTTGTCTGCATACGAATCATGAGTTCAATCAAAGCTCTAGTAAATATTACAAAATAAGAAATTCATTCTAAAAATGTTTTCTTTTCATTTGCTTTTTTTTTTTCCTCGATTTTCATGGAACTCTGTACTAATGGGGATTACAAGGTCAATCCAAAAGAAGATGACTGTATAACCTAAGTCTAATCTTGGTCAGGTAGGACACCCATTACTAGGGAGCCTTCTTTGTCAGGTTCCCTAAGTGTTCATAAAGATAGCTCTATATCTGCCTTAAATAGATGTGGTGTATTCAAATAACTACATTTAAAATGCAATTTTGAAAGATTTTTTAAACTGCACTATTAAAAGATTCTTATTAAAATGTTTAAGTGGTGGGGCGCAGTATAAGTTGTTTAAAATGAGGGCACTGGACATGGACTATGTCAAATCTGAATTTGACTCTGGGGCAGGGAAAGGGGGGCTCTACCTGTGTACTAACTATGGGAAAAATTAATTAACATCTTCAAAATCCTAGTGGTCCCATTTGTAGATTTGAATGAATAAAAGGGTTGGCATGAGCTGGGCGTGGTTGTCACACCTGAAATCTCAGAACTTGTGAGGTTGAGACAGAAGTGAGATCAGCCTCAGTAACTTAGCGAGACTCTCAACAACCTAGCAAGAATCTGTTTCAAAAAACAAACAAATAAGTATATAAGAAGGGTTAGGGGGTGTAGCTTGGAGGTAGAATACTCTGAGTTCAATCCCCAGTACCAAAAAAAAAAGAGTTGGCATGAGAATTAGAATAGATTGTGCATGTAAAACACTTAGCACTGTGGCTAGCATGTATGTCAAATAGGTGTTAAATGAAATTTAGAATATCAACATGCTCACTGTATAGGAGATAGTAGTAGAAAATTAATTTTAGGGGTGGTATGGGGGTCATATGGTGTCAAGGGTAGTATGTTTTCTCTCTCTTTTTTTAATTTATTGGTGCATTATAATCATTCATCTTGATGGGTTTCAGGCTGGTAGAAGTATACATGCACACATTGGTCAATTAGCCCTCCCCTAATTCCCATGTGGAAGGTAGAGAGAAAATAGAAAAGACAGGGGAATTAATAAAAATGAGGACAGAGACCAGTAGTATAGTGGAAGGGGATTGGAAGAGAGAGAAGGGGAGGGGTAAAAGGAAGCTTGAGGAAAGAAACGGATCAAATAATGTTATGTTTGTATATGAAGGTATCACCCCCTGTCTCACCAGCATGCATGGGAAGGGAAGAGGGGAGTAGTGGGGGAAGTACAGAAGGAAAGTCACAGAGATGATATATGCATATATGAATATATCACTGAATCTCAGTACAATGTATAATTACATTGCACCAGTAAAACTTTAAAAAATTAAAAAGAAAATCATTCGTTTTAGTTTTCTTTCAAATTAATTTTTCGCTCAAGGGGCAACAATATATTTGTTGGTCATCAGGACTAACTTTTCAGTCTGTAACTTGAACAAACAGCCTATTGCACCTGATGATAGCTGCTAGGTTTTCTTGCTCATCTTCCATAGAGTCAACTGGAGAAGAGCCACAAGCCCAAATGAATTTATGAAGTTTATTACCTGCATGGCAGTTCATAGACTCACATACAAGCCTGGAGCTATGCCCTAGAAAGGGGGCAAGGTGTATGCTCACTTTAATGAAGCTAGCGATATGGATGAGAAATAGTCTTTTTGGAATTTCCCATAAGATATCGATGAGAAATTGTATGCAAGAGCCATTTATCAGGATGTCTCCCAGGCTCCAGGAGGAATTTCAGGGCAATCCACCAAATCTTACATCAGACCCTGGTCAAGCATCATCTACACAGTCTATGTAATAACAGGCAAGTTCTCTAGGTTACTATGGCAGAGTTGAGAAAGCCTTACAAATCCAATGAGATTAACAGAAGAAACAGAAGCTGGGAAGTTATTGACGAGTTCTAATCTCCTTGAGTGCTTCCTAAGTGGGATATTCATGGTTACAAACACAACATTATGGTGCTAGTGCTAAGAGGTAGTATTTTCAGAGTGCCAAGTAATTGGTGAGGGTTTTCACATGGTCTTTGTTCATTTGAATTCATCATAGTCTGACCTCTCCAGGGGTTGGTATGATACAAAAGCTAGGCAAGAACCGAGATTGAAGTTTAGGGAAAATTCATAAGGAGTGACTGGCTTAGACAAGCTGCTCAGAGACTTGGGGGAAAAATACTGTGCTGGGGAATGCTGTTATAATAAGCTTTAAATTGGGTATTTTTGATCAAACACAGTTTATTAGAAAAACTTATAATTGTAAATAATACAAGTTTCGTGAACATGACCCCTCTGCACATTTTTTTCTAGGAACCTGAGTTGACATGGGTAGATGAGGGAATCTAGAAAGATCCTCTTTGGGAACATGAACACAGCAGGATAGAGTATCTCAAAAATTGAGAAAAGTTTCAGTAAAATTGAGTGTCTCTCCTCTTTTTTTTTAAAGAAAGACATTTTATCAAAACTAAACTACTTCAAGTTTCTGATGGGCATATTTCCATGTACTTTGGAGCACTCTGATCTTTCTGCTCAGAATGAACATCTCCCAGAACCCAGTCAATTTAATGAACACTTTATCATTTAGAATGTTCTCACTTAATGGAACATATGTGAGGATACCATGCCAATCCCAATATCTTGTATGGAGAAAGGGGGTGATAGGGAGGGAGCCGGGGAAAACTCACCACGTGCGGTGTGCATGTGTGTCACTATCACTGTGAACTACAATAAGAATATATAAAAAGGAATTATCTCATTTGGTTTTGTACTGAGGATTGAACCCTGGGGCATTCTACCTCTGAGCTACCTCCCCAAGCCCTATTTTATTTGGAAACATGGTCTTGCTAAGTTACTGAGGGCCTTGCTAAGTTGTTGAGGCTGGCCTCAAACCTGAAATCCTCTGTCTCAGCCTCCCAAGTACTGGTATTATAGGAATGCACCACCACACCCGGCTCACTTAACTTATTTAATGAATGCTTCTTTCCACGTTTCCACCAGATCATCTTCACTCTTTTATGTCTTGGATATATTTCTGTTTACCATTCTAAACTGTATTATTCTTTATATATTGATCTCTGATAACAAACTAGTGTCTTTGAACTCCAGTTCATGGTTTTGAAATTCTGGAATAGAATATGTATTCTTTAAATTTTTGTTGAAATGAATTAAACAAATGGTTGTATGTTTTTCTATGAAAATATCCACACTCTTTCTTCCTTTTCTTTATGACCAATGATAGGTATTTGAGAGATGGACAGGTTTAAGGGCACCATTTTTTAAATGGAGCAGAACAAAGTTAAATGATCCACAAGGAGATCAATGCCTAGAATTAGACCATAGAAACATAATGCTCAAACCAATAATCTTACCATCTTGAGGGCTGTAATGAAGCTGGAAATATATTTTCTCATTCTTCATCTTAGGTCTGTATTTCCAGACTTGAGAAAATAGAAGCTATTAAAATACAGTCAATTATTATTGGTAAAGTTATTCACCTATTTAGTACATAAGATAAAACTAGCATTAATGGAATTAAATGTATTTAGTGCCAGAAAATAGAATTCAAAGATTCAAAAAAATACAGTAAGATTGAAAATAAGTAAAAATTCTAATTCAGAGGAGTTTTCATATCTATCTTTTCTTAGTTTCATAGTAGAATAGTTCAGTTTAAATGTTCATATATTTGTATTGTTTTATGATTTTGATTGGTAATAAATTATACAAGAAAATTAGATGAATAGAGGTAATGGACTTTGTTCTGTAAGATTCTTTCAAAGAATATCACTTTAAACTTGTAAAATAAGTGATTATCTCATAATTCTTAGTGGAAGTAAGATTTTATATCATATGTTTTATTTAATATTTGTCACTATAGAAATAAATTTAAAAATGGAGTTTTGATTTGGACTGCTTATTTTCGTTTTTTTAGGTGGATCAAATTTTGGCTACAGATTTTGCTATTAAGTATATTATAAACGTCCATAATTTTTTTTAAAAGTGTAACCACCTAGGGTACTTGTTATATACATATAGACCATCAGTTCAATTTGACAGATTTGGCTTAGACTCCAAGAATCTGTTTCCTTTGTCATGAAGTCAAGGTGATTCTTATTTTTCAGCATAGTAATTCAGAACATTTGTAGGTTTTTGTGGTCATAAATTTCATTTATTTATTTATTTATTTATTTATTTATTTATTTATTTCTGTCCTGGAGGTTTAACCCAGGGCCTTTCAACTTGTAGGCAAGTGCTGTATTATCTGCCTACATCCCCAGCCCATTTTAGTTTATTTTGAGACAAGTTCTCACTAAATTGCCCAGGATGGACTTGAACTTGCCAACCTTCTGCCTCAGCATCCTGAGTAGCTGGGATTATATAGGCATGCACCACCATACCTGACTACTAATTACCTTCCCCCCCCTCCTTGAATGTCTATTTTTCTTCCCAGATTACTATCTCTTTCTACTAATCTGTTTTCTTTCTAAGCATTGGTCATACTGAACTACCCAAGTGCTTCCTCTCTCCTTGGCTCAACAGATTTCCTCTGCTTCAAGTTCTGTGCCCAAGCCTCCACCTGTTGTACCACTGAACACCTATGCCTTTTGACAAACATAGTACTCAGCATCCTTCATTGTATTCTTCTCTTTGCTTTTAGTTCTCCCTGACAAGACCCAAAGATTCTTGTGGGTAGGGCCATCAGTTACTCTTCATGAGCCCAACCTAGCATAAAGTCAGATCTATAATAGATGTCTAAAGTTTACAAAACACATGGAGAATTCAAATTGTTGGGGTTCCCTCTTAATAATTTTAAATATCTAAATATACAGTGCTTTAAGGAAATGTGTTTCTGTTCACTATGTCCTCTGCCCACATGAGCAACTATCTTGGATAGTGTTTTATTTCATTAACACAAAAAATTTACTTAACCACTTTAAAAAATTTGTTCAGAATAATACATGTACATACAAATAGTACAATATAATATAAATTAAAAATTAATCTTCCTTTCATCTCCAAGTCATGATAGATAACTACTATCATCAGTTTCTTATTTGTATTTCTAGAAGTGTTAATGTACATAAACTATACATGTACATATATATCTTATATATGTATGTAAACACACAAACATCTTTATTAATACATATGTTTTTCTTTATACTTAAATAAGATAATAACTTAGTGAGGCCCTCAGCAACTTCGTGAGACCTGGTTTCAAAATAAAAGTCTAAAAAATAGGGCTGGGGGTGTAGCTCAGAGGTAGAATGTCCCTGGGTTTGATCCCTGGTACCGCAAAAAAAAAAAAGATAATATTATACTTATATCTTAGAGATATTTTCATATCAGTTCATGCAAATTCGCATTCTTCTTTTTATTGGCTATATATTATTTTACTTTATTTATGTATCATGATGTAGGTAACTATCCTCCCTTTTCAGATATTTAGTTCTTTACATTTTCTTCTTAGTAAACACAATGCTATAACAAGTGTTCTTGCATATAAATCTTTTTGAGTAAAGAAATAAGGATTCTGGATAGATATTTCTGAATGAACTTCACACAATGCTGCTCTAGTTTCTACTTGCATCAAGAAGAAGAGAGGTCCTGTGTCTCCATCCTCCACTGATCTTGATTATTCATCTTGGACCTGGGTGCGCTCATGTGCTGTTAAGTCAGCATTTATTACATATGAGTGGACATGTGCATTTTTTCATGTGTATTAAGAACTTGTGCTTCTGAAGCACATTGGTTCTGGGTGTATTTCTATCATAGATACTTTTATATCTGTTGCTGTCTACTCTAAAGCTCTCCCAGAGTTTATATTTTCATGCTTTTGAGTTTTAGTTCTGTGTTCTCATGCCTTACTTTATTGTCAATAATACCAACCTGTTTTTCAGCAGTTCATTTATTGGAAACATATATTTATGCTTTATATCATGTCAGTTTTCTAGTTTTGCCATTATACCCATTTCATTAAAAAGTAATAAGGTTGATATTAGACTTAATTTTTCTGATTATTGATTTGTCTATACTGGTATAATGTGTGCGTGTTTTCACATGGTCCAGTATTTAATTTATTTTACTCATACCTAATTACCTGTTCTGGGACTCCACTTAATGAAAAGTGCTAAAACAATTTACATTAAGTTTGTGTATGCTCTAAGTCTTCAGAATATTTCATCTATCATTATCCAATCCTGAATTAATAAGGCTAAACTGGAGATAGCCTTTAATTATTCTAGGATTTTAATAATATTTTAATATTCAGTACTATGCATCTCCTAGATCGTTAAATCATTTACCTTTGATAGCTCTATTTTGAAGTTTAGCATTTTGCTTTTACCATGTTATTATAAAATATTTATCTTCAAGTTTTGTATATTAAATCATTTTTGTTCATATATTAGCTTCCTTTAGCTGTCATTGAAAGGGAATATTTATTTGTTTGTTACATTTTACATGAGTCTGTCTCTGTTCCCTTAAAGAAGGGGGGACCTGAAGGAAAGAAGAGAGAGGTAATTGACCTCTTGGCCAAGTTGTTCTGTTTGGGGAAGTTGTACCACATTGCCCTTGCGAGGTTTACAGTATCAGCGAAGCAGAGGTCTGGAGTAGAGGGACCAGCAGTGTTAGGATCAAAGGCCTAATTGTCTGCTTTCTTGAAGTTAGGGTTATTGGCAGCTGCCTTTATACCATCCATGCTGCTGTCACCAGCACAGCCAACCAGCATGCACTAATTGCAGTGGCCTTTTCATCAAGTAAGATCATCCCACTAAACACAAAGAGCTGTCTTTCCATTAGCACAGACAGTAGCTGGCTAGATCAGCTGGGCTCCTTGAGTATGATTGGACTGTCATATTGTTATGATTTGTTCAAGTTTAGAGCATTTAGCAGATACCCTTTGCACCTCTCTTTGTACCTGAATACTATAACCTGACTGCCCCTATCATTTAAGAGGGTACTATAGCTTTTCAAAGTTCAGCAGCGCACAATTGCAGGCAGGCAACTGGTTTCTGACAAGAGATCAATACTGTCCTTCCAAACACTGGAGTCAAGCTGCTGGGTCTGTCAGAGGGATGTGTGCTGTAATTGGATCATGGAGGCTGCGAGTCATCTGAGTTTCCCTTCAGCACTGTCACAGCTGTCAGATGTCATCCCTTTGTACAGCTGTCACTGCGGGAGGGTCGGGGCTCTTTTCCCGTTCTAACCCAATGCAAATGTCCACTTAGCAGATGAATATTGAAGATATTAGACACTTCTTTATGCCTTTATGCAAAATAAAGATCTGTGTCATCTGTGAATTTCATGGAAATAAGTTGCAATTTATTCACTGTGAGAAAAGTGAAGTGAAGCCTGTAAAAATGAGAAATTATTTGGTTCAGGCTATTAAAAAAAGGAATATTTTACAGAATAAACAACAATATGTAGATATTTTTTCCTCAAGTTGGAAACACTATCTAATAGTGTGCAGTATTTAGAATGGTAACCTTATATTTGTATGATATTTAAGAATATATGTGTTTCCTTTGCTTCATCCATAATCTTAGAGAAGGGATAAATCATGAGTTTTGGTCCTTTTAAACTATCAAAATTTATTGAAAAACATAAGCCTAATAGCTGATGTAAGATAGAAATATGATGAAGTTTAAGAAGCAATGTTATGGTCAGAATAAGGTCAAGGACTCTCAAAAAGGTTTTTAAGTTAGGGAGGAGAAGAGGGAGGATTGAAGAAGGAAACAGTTAAAATAATACTATGACAGTAAGTGAAGTTATTACTACCAATCTCTGTAACTCCTGTTGGGAGGGAAGAGGGGTGTGCGGGGTGGAATGTGGAGGGAAAGACACCAAGAGCTGCATGCACGCATGTTTTCATCACATTGAACTTCACGATGATGTGCAAATGCAGTGCACTAATAAAATATTTTTTTCAAAAAAAAGGCAGGGACAGCAGGCTCAATAAAAAATGGATATAATGTTTTGGTCATAGATTCCTTTTCCTAAATTTTTACAAATGGAATAGAAAGGCCTGTCCATAGTCAGCAAAATTAATTAAATAACCAATGAGTACTTCTGTTAATTTTGGTCAGTTTTGCTTTTGTTTAAATTAAAAAGCTAACATTCAAATAAAAGACATTTTGTGTTGAACTTACACATAGAACACTTCATTTTGCACATATGCCTGTTTCACTCTATTTTTAAAAACTGATGAATGGTTACTTTCCAGAATTGTATGACCTGCATTGAATCATATCTACTTGTCACACATGGTAAAAAATAAAGAGATGCCACCAATGTGGCATTGGCAATTATGTTCTTAATAAAAGAATTTTCATAATATTGACATGGATCCATACATTTACCTTGACTAACTTGGAATAAAATGCATTTTTAACTGGTGGCTTAATATTATTACTATTTCTTTTACCACTTCCCTGCTGTCTTCCTAAGCTGATGTCAGAATCATTTTTGGATGGCCGACAGGGTAATTTTTGCTCTGGGTGGCTGACTTCCTTTTTCTTGAGGTCCAGACCACACACCGCCTTCTCTGTCAAGCAGGCAGCTTGCTCGGGTCCCACTGACAGAGTAGCACGAACCTTATTTTCCAATATCTGACCTTGGCCTCCTGCCATCCACATGGGACTCGCTAGGTCAGTCCCTCACATATCCAAACTTTTTACCTCCATCTGGCATTATGAGGTGACCTCACCTCATTTGTGGTGGCTCAAGTTTTTTTAAGCCTAAACTCAGTGACTGCCAAATCAAAACCAACACTTGGTTCCCATTTTGGGGTAGGGCGGTGGGGAAGGAGGGGACAGCTACAAGCCAACACACCCAGTGCTTTCATAGAAAAGATGATGTGCTTGAAATGGCTATGATAAATGATTATCAGGGTAAGAAACACTGTGCTTCTTCTTGCCTCATTTGGAATTTTCCTTTTAGTGTGATTTTAGTTTTACAAAGTCAGGATAAAAATTCCAGGGAAATTAAAATCTTTTACTCCCATAAAATGAATTATTTTGAAAACAAATCCCAGTTAACTATCGTTGGTACACTAACATCATCCTTAATAGTTACTTGGGCAGAAAATATAGAAATGAGTGGAATTAAATTTTTGAACTTAGTTTCTTAAGGTTATTCTTCTGTGATGATGGCTGAACTTTATAGGCAATTCTAGTGACTCAAGTCTGCACTTTTTTTTAAACATGGTTTATGGCTAATTACATGAGAGATCCAAAACAGTCTTTTTTACATTTGCATTAATAAGGGTGTCACATGACCATGTGGAGGCAGAAGTATACATCAAAGGTAGATTAAAGGTTGGTTAAGCATCAACCCATGTTCCATATGTAAATTTATAGCAATGATAGGCTGTAGGAAGATAGCTTACCCTCTATTTCTCTGCTACTAAATAAAATTAAAAATTCACAACTCTGGTTTATGGGATTTTAAATGAATTTGATCTCTCTTTTGGGCAGGGCAAATAAGTGTTTTGTGATGTATTATTTTATAAAAAAAAAGACCATCGTTCTGGCTCATTTAATTTTGCGAGTGAATGATCTAAGATTAACTACAGACTAGTCAGTGCAGTTTAAAAGCTGAAAGCAATTTTCAGCCATAGATGGTAATGCCACATTCAGTCCACAACCGAATGACTCTAAACGACTACGCTGCGAGGTCTTTGTATATGACCACAGGGCCTGATAAAGCCATAGGATCACAGTAAAAGCACAAAAATAGCTCCAATTTATTTGGTGCCATCACCTTAATGAGATTAATACAGACGTGTTCATGTGCCTAATTGGTGATTTTGTTTTAACTGGTAATGAAGGATTAAAACTTCAGGCAACAGGCTGAAAAGGGGTTTGAGAGGAAAAAAGTTTTTAATTTTAAAGAGAACCAATGAAATACACCACTGCAAAATTAATAATGATTCCTTTAAACAATGAGCTGATTAAAACGTGTATCCCAGATTGTTCTTTCTGTTTAGTGAGGGAGTGATTTTATGAGCAAACCTACATGTTGCTTTTATTTACCAGAAGACCCTTTGGCATACAAAAACACATAAAACTAGTACTTCTGGGGGAAAAAGTTCAAACTGAAAAGCATTGGCCCTCTGGCTATTATGCCTTCGATTATGCTGCATTTTATTTTAATTTATTTTTTAAAAAGTTACCATAGCTGATGACCTGTGGTTAGCTGTCCCACTAAATCCCACAAGCATCCCAGTAAACCAGAGCATCTTTGGAGGAGCTTCGCCTACCACTCTCTCCCCTCAAAGTCTTTAGTTGTAACCGTTTAAATGCTAACACTATTAACCATGCTGCCAAAACACAAACACTCAGCCTAAGTCATTAAAATTTAATTATAAGGGGGCAGCTGAGCCCAGTTGGAGTTTTGAATCTGAAAAATCTTGCTTAAAAAAAAGCTAATAAAAACAAAACCACTCAACCAAACCTATCAGCATCTGTCTGTACTGGCCCAGTGAACTATATTTAAATGAAATTGCACGTTTTATCAGAGTTCCACATGTTCACAATCCTCGCAGTAAAACACATTCTGATTATTGCTCAGCTATCATCAACTTAAATAAGCCATTGTTTATCTCATCATGGTTGGTAGTGAGTTGCATTGCATGTGTGCTGTGTATATGCCAGCATGTCTCAGCACAAGGAGTAAAATAAAAAAAACTATCACACCTACACAAACAACTGAATAGAGCACTATTTTCCAGGGTCCGGGTTTTCTCCCAGAAACTTCGCCAAAAGCTAAGGTATCTTTTTGATTGGGAGAAAAATCCTGAAATGCAAGCATTGGGTCTTTGATGTTCTATTATGAGCCACTTTAAGAGGACTCTGGGTAGTGATACTGTGCGGCATGAGATGTTACCTTCCCGGAGAATGAAGACAGAAATATATTTTACATTTCTTGTCAGATTGAACTTTAAGACATCCTGACTGCTTTCTCTATAATTTAAACATCACAGCCCAAATGGCAACATGCTTTGTTCAGTTCCAGTTGTGTGGAGTTTTAGTGCTTCGTTGGTTCGGAGGAAGGCTGGGGCTGGCACAGGGAACGGGGCGACAGAATCGCACTCACTGCACCATGTCAAGCCATTATATCTGGGACCAGAATGTCACTGTGGTCTCAATGGTTCGTCAGCTGAAGGATATGGTTAACAAATGTAAAACCAAACTTCAGAGGAGCTGGTTTTCTGTGCTAAGTGATCTGTATTCCCTCTGAATTTACTTTCCCCTAACCCCGTGAAATTAACAGTACTTTCTGACATTCGACCCCCTGACCTCATACATAATAAGAATTTAAAAAGCATCATGCATGAGTGTGTCTCCGTAATGCAAAACTGGAAAAAATGACCATGTCACAGTTTTATTATACAAACCTTCTCCATCTCCATTGCATGCTTCATATAGGAGCGCTCGGTTTAAAGTTATTATAAAGAAAAACACAATTTTGAGAGTAATAATTCACTGTTCGTGACTTTTATAGACAATAAATTGTAGCAAATACGTATTGCTACCAAAAAGCTTTGTACTCCATTAATGCAGATATTTACCAAGATAAGTGTTAAAAATAGTCTGCCAGAAGACTGATGGTTCAAAGGTAGGGGCTTCCTGGGAGCTGCTGCCAGGGTGCAAGTGCGAGGCACAGTGTGCGGGTCTCCAGGCTTAAGAGGCAGAAGTGGGAAAGTGTTATGTGGAAATGATTTTGTGTTATCAGGCTCAGGGGATGACAGCATACAAGAGTAAGAACAAGGTGCTATGTGGCTTTTTCTTCACTATGAAGTAAAGATTGGCAGCTGGAAGTAAGGCTTACAGACAGACCTGCACACAAGACCTCTTCACCCAGGACTCATAATCACTACTCAAAGGAAAACGCATTTACCAGGGAAAAGCGGCTGTAGCCATCAGAAGTGTGCTTAAAACACCACTTAAATATCACTTTATACGCTATTACTTGCAAACTGTGGCTTCGTATTAAATTATACTTGCATAGGCTTTTGCTTAGGTGCTGATAATGCTTTTGAGGTTGCATTGGTGAGGAAGAATTTAGGCTGCTTTGCAAGAGACGTGACTGGAATATTCCACACGGCTGACAGTGACAGGGTGAAAAATTGCAGAACTGTACTTTCTTTCCCCATATAGATTGTAATTTTAATTGTCATTGTGGCCCTTCTGTTTTAATTATGGGACTTCTTTGATATATACCAGGACATCGTATTGAATGAAAATATGGTGCTATAATAGTCTCTTTATAATTAATGACCACATGTAGATCTTGGTGCATAAAAGGGAAGGAATAAATGAACAATTTATTTAACTAGGTTTTGGATTTCTTTCTGTCTTCTAGTGAATATAAAATGATCCCAGGGCTTCTGAGAAGGTTTGATGTAAGAACTGCACAGAATATCTAATAAAATTACTTTAGTGTAGATTACAAAACATATTGTGTTTTAAGATGTTTTGCCCACGACCCAGTTAGATTTATCTATTTACCATATTATTCTTTTAACATTTTATCTTAAACAAAGGATCTTTTAAATTCTTTTGCAAGTACATTTTAAATGCATCTTCTTCAATAGTTATAATATAACTAATTTTACATGTACAAAGAGGGTTCAGGAAAGAGACTTTTGATGCTCGATTTATTTACCCATTTAAACTGCAAAATAATTCTGTCTAAACTTTTGCTTTCAAAATACAATAGATCTGAGCTGCATTTTTTTTTCCTCTGAAGGAAGAATACATTTTTCTCAATTACTTCTACTAAACAGAAGCTGTCTTTCAAGTAACCAAAAATAAGTAGTCTATTCATATGCAATTAAAACCCCTGAAAACTGTGAAGAGAAACTAGAAAATACGCCCAAAGGCTTAACATTGTTCTCAAACTATCACATAGCAGGCTTACCATATAGAATACTGTGGCATAAACTTGCTGGGCTCATATACATTTCAAGAGAGCCAGACCTCTATGGATTTCTGGAAAGCAGACCTATTTGTCCAGGGTCTGTCACTGTAAAACAAGAAAATGCCCCCTGACAAGCTTCTGCTAATTTTATTGTGGCACGGAGTCCTGTGCATACATCCTCTGCAGTGAGACTGCAGTTCAATTGCAGAACACGATGAAATTGGATCGGCAGAGACAGGGACTACCCCGGGGTCAGCTGCGACCATGCCACTTCCATGTGATGTCTAGTTGGGGTGATGGTGTGTAAATAAACGTAGAGAATTGCAAATCTTGTCATGGCCACACAGAACAGCTCAAGCATTTAAAGATGGTTGCCCGCAAACCTAACTGGAAGGTGGCTGCCCTGTGTGGTGGCTGAAGAAATACTCAGTTCCTGGGGGGGGGGGTCTTCTTGTTCTTGACATATCTGAGAGCACTGACCCAGCACTGCGTTGCTGAAGGGATTAATCACTAAATTGTTTTCCATCATGGAGGAAACTAAAGAAACAAACTAATCATATTTGAATAGTGTGCTTTTACAGCTATTGTGCCGATACCAGGGACTATTTATACTACCTTTCTTTGATTTATTTGTTGTTTTTAATGAGGTGAAGCATCTTAATGTCCTACTGTTTATTGAATTTAGCACATTAAAGTTCTATGAGTTCTTGTCATTAGTATGAACTTTTCTAATGTTAGAAAATAAAATATTATAGAATTCACATTTTCTGCTTATGAATCTAATTTTATTTAAATACTACTTACAGTACTCATTAAAATATACTTGGGTTTTCCTACCTACCACCAATAAGACGTATTTTTTTTACCAGTTTTACATTTACACATATCTGTTTTTCTGTTACTTTTCCCACATGACAATTACCTTTCATTACAAATTTATAAAATCATTTACATTTTAGCAGTTTAAATGTTTCTGCTGACATTTTGTAACTATTACCCTCTTCTAGAATGGCATATGTTCAGGCAGTTAATAAAAAATTAAATGGAATAGCACTAGACAAGGTGAAGCTGCGTATCAGGGTGTTCTCCACATTTCTGAAAATACCATCTTTGTGTTGCAAACTGTGAAGTGAGGTTAGGGCTGTGCCAATATGTGCATTTGTCACAACTGTCACAGAGACCACGAACTAGCCAATCACACAGCCCTTAATTAGACAGTTATATTTTGCTTTTTAGAAATTGCCCTCATGTAAAATGGTGTCTTAGATTCAAGAAAGGCGCTGAGAGCTAAGAGGGCAAAGAATGCCAGGCGATACAAAAACACTTGAATTTTTGTGAAGAAAATTTATTAACTGCCTAGTGATTTCTTAAACACAGAAATAAAATATGCAATATAAAAGAAATTTTATAAATGTAACAGGAAAAAAAGGTATTTTAAGAATTATTGAAGTAGCAGTGGACTGAATTAAACGTTACGATGGTATTTCATGTTCTCATACGGATTTTGAAATTATAAATTAAAAAATCCACAAAATGAGCATTCAAACAGTGAAGCTACTAGAGACATTTAAGAATCTTCCTATATGCTCACAGTTGTGACATTTGCTTCATTTGAAAGTCCCTTGAAATTATTTATTGCTGAAGGTAAATTATATATTTTTGTCAAAGATTATTTCTGCTTTTATCTTTTGAAAATTTCTAGAAAAAGATCAATACAGCACAATTCTATATTTTTTGAGAAAATGAATTTAGCATTCCTCATCCTCAATGTATGTAAAACATGTTGGAACTCCTTGCTATATTTTAAAATATGATTCTAACTTTTGCAAAATATTTATACATAATTTAAAAGTTTCATGGGGAATGCAGTAGACCAGTTAGTAAAATATTGTCTGTGCAATGTATCTTCCTTGTTTATGAAAGTGCATACAAATACACCTTTTCACTGTTATCTACATCCATTTTGTTTTTCATTTTTGAAAATGGAAATTAAACTGACACTTACTTTTAAGTCCTAAATCACCAAATTGACACATTTGGTAATGTTTACCAGCAATATTGCCTTTGGATAACAATATGATGGATTTTATAATCTTGCATATAAGCAAATTAGAATAATTTAAAATATATAATAAAGCATGTTATAACCATTTTATTTGATTTTTTGAGACATTAAGCTTTTTAAACTAGTCCCAACCAGGGTAGACACATTATGGAATTCTGTATCCTGAAGGCAAATCATCCTCAAAATCCCAATAAATAAAAGCTACACACCATCACCAAGATTCCTTTTAAAGAAATACATAACAAATTCAAACTGAAATGAAAAAAAATAACTTGCTTGTTTGTTTCAAACAGCAGAAATTCCACGTATTTTATGAGAAAAAAATATCTAATTTGGGGTAACTCACATGGTTCATCCTGCTTTAAATCTTTATTCAATAGGCATATCATAGAAGTTTTAACAGTCATAGCAGATTAACCTTGCCGGTGCTTTTGGAGGCTAGTCATCTGATGAATTTACATGCAGCTGGATGAAAATGCTATTTGGAGAGAGATTGAGAGTTTATTTGATTAAATCCCTTTCTCCACTACCTTGACCTCTTTCTTGTGAAATAATCAGAACTGTTTAGCAAGAATATTCAGGCATTAATAATGAATTGCTTTTGAGCTGGTTTCTTCTGCACTGCAACAAACCCATTGGTGTCTCTGCTCTTTTCTGTTTTTTTAATAGTGCTTTACTTAATGAACATTAAGATTAAAAATATCCATAAATATATCTTTGAGGGGTTTTGTTTTATAATTTGTAAGCCATTTTGAAATTTGTCATACTAATTGCTGTGGTTTCAAGTTCCTCTTCCCCAAAGACACTCTCCCCACAAATCTATATGCAGATGAGCTGTGTTAGGTACGGCCAAATGCTTCAATGTGATTGGAAGGCAATTGTGCCATTCTCTTCACCAACCAGAAGGATGGTTTAAGTTCCCAGTATATTCTAATCCTAAACTGTGGCATTCTTCATTGTTCATTGACTCCATTGTTTATATTCTCTTCCCCCATAGAGTCTTGGTTTCTTATCAATTATCACTTTTACTAAATTTAACCAGTTCACACTATTTTCCTGAACAATTTTGAGATTATATTTTGTAGCATCTTTTATTTTTAGGAGTCTTGAGACAACCTATATTTTTAGAAGAGGAAAGTTATCTCTAAGGTAATAAGTTAAATTATTTCCCAACATTGTATGGTTTGTTACAAACATATTTGGGCTTATTCCAAACCCACTCTGCTCTATGATTCTGGACTAGAAAATAAGAGTGCAGGATGTGACTATTGTCCTGATGTCCTTAAAACACATTTGAACTGAATCCTTCA
>PVJS01038612.1:0-19314 GCA_004027185.1 Glis glis
ACGTGATTGTGGGGTCTGGCAATTCTGAAATCTGTTGAAAAAGCTGGCAGGCCAAAGACTCAGATTCAAGTCGATGTTGCAGTCTCAAGTTAAAGGCTGGAAACTCCAGTAGAATTTTTATGTTGCAGTCTGGTGACTGAATCCCTTCTACCTTGAGAAACCTGTCTTTGCTCTTCAGGCCTTCAACTAATTAGATGAAGCTCATCCACATTATAGAGAACAGTCTCCTTCGCCCGGAGTCAACTGATTATGAATGCTAATCAAACCTAAAAAATACCTTCACAGAAAAAAATCTAGCCTTGTGTTTGACCCAACCAGTGGGTACCACAGTCTAAACAATCTGACACATAACATTAACCGTCATAGAACTTAGCAAACAGGATGCCTCTATTTTTTATGTTTCTGCTAAATATACATTTCCAAATGCTATAATTTTGTTTTATGTTTGCCAGACTGTAGTAGCATTTGCCTTTATCACATTGCTATGACACTTCACTGGAGAGGCTGTGGGATCTAGATAGGAATAGAGGAGAGGAAACCCAGAGCTGTGCTTGTCCACCACGGACCTTGGGCTCAAGGACTGTGCCTGTTTTCCTTGAAAATGTGTGTGGTTTGGCTGTTCCTTCCCATTGAAACAGCACAAGGCAGCTCACTCACATTCGTCAGGACCCCTTGTGCTATGTAGAATGTGGATGTTCTCGTTGGTAAGAGAGGAGATGGTGGCATAGGAGAGTAGAATAAACTAGTTTGGTTTACAGAAAAATTACAAAGAAGATGCCCATTCCCCCAACATTCTTACTTTTTTAAAATAAACTAAGAAGTGATACAAGGTTGGCTTTCCAGAACATTAGGTATTTGCATGAATAACAGTATTGCTGTTGTTATTCGTATTTTTATGTCCTTGGATGAGAGAGATATTATAGGCCCCATACATTTTTAAATGAATCTACATATTTGAAAATTCTGCACTCCTAGGAGGTAGTTGAGAACTAGAAAAACAAGGTAACATAATCTACGCATAATAATTAGGATGGAGATGGATAGTAAATACATGTCAGAGAAATTACACTGCAATTACACTTAGAATTATTATGTGGCACTGCATATAATTAGTGTGTCATTTTTTGGATCTAGTGACAAAACCATTTCCAATTTTTTTAAGTTATGAAACTCTTCTTTGGCATACATATTGTAACTCCTTATTCACTTCAAGCAACTTTATCAGATACTTTGAGTAAAAATGACTGAGATGTGCAAAGATATGTACTACAACAGAAGTACTACATCAATTTCACTTATCCTCATAATATTGTACAAGAATATCTGATTTATGTTTTTCTTTGTTGGTGTCCTGTATCCAAGAGAATGGCATAGATTTCATCAAAAGTATTCCACATGACTTTTCTGTGTGTGTTTACTGGTTATGAGACTAGAGTTTTTACTAGACCCTGGAGCTACTGTTTAGTTTGATGTAGCCTCATAATTACCAGGCATTAGATGCTTACTGAGTTCTTTTCCCTAAATTGAAAGTATTGTTTATAAAATCAGATGTATCCTGGCCTTGCAAGGTGTTGGCAAAATTACTTTGTATTCCTCTGAGATTTTATACTGACCACTAGTCAATAATGAATTCAGCAAAAATAATATAGTGAGTTTTTGGAGTAACTCTTTTGGAATCATAGGACACTACTAATGACATTTTAGACTGAGACTGAGAGAAATCATGGGACTCTGCCTTCAAGCAGTTGATTATCAGTAGAATGCAAAGATCCAAGTCTCTGGTTTTATTTTAATTGATAAATTTTAATCTTATAAACCACAATGATTAAAAAGGTCGGTTGTAGTACTTACTTCTAAGAAGCTTCTTCTATGTGTATCTCAACAAAAGAACAAATTAAATCTGGATCAGCTTTTCCTACTTTTTTGTCTGAACCTGACCTGTGTGTTCAGTCGGTTCTTATTCAGTATTTCCTTTAGTTTTTTTAAAAATTTTTTGAGTCTTAAATGTATATGCTGAAATACAATTATTCTCGAATCTAGTTATTTGACTGATTGCTCAAGCCTGGTGAGGGTGGCCTAATTCTCAGAATTGTTTGTGATGTAGGCTTACATTCTTCGAAACCCATTAAACAATTCCATTACCTTTTGAGATTTGTCAGAATTTAGATTTTCTGGTTTGTTTCATGCTTATATTCAGTCACAGAGCACTTATTTGGTATCATTTGGTAAAGATGTACTGGACATATGTTAATTTTCAAGTTAATTTAACCCTGAGTGAATTAATCGCTCCCTTTCCTGGCATCCTAGTAGTCTCTCACACCCCTCTCCCCATGTATCAAAGTGCTGTTAAGCCAGCGTGGTGGCATATGCCTGTAATTCCAGTACTTGGGAGGCTGAAACAGGAGGATTGCAGGTTTGAGACAAGCCTGAGCAACTTAGCGAGGCTCTCAGTAACTTAGCAAGACCCTGTTTCCAAATAAAAATAAAATAGGGCTAGGGGTGTAGCTCAGAAGTAAAATGCCCCTGGGTTCAATTACCACCACCAAGAAAAAAAAAATGTGCTATTAGACTTACTTGTAATTATTTACTTCCAATTCTTTGTTATTTCTTCCAGCTCCCTAATGGGACAGAATATTTCTATTTGTATGTCTATCTCCATTTCTTTTTCCATTTGTATTTCTATCTCCAGAACTTAGTATAGTGCCAGGTAATTGGGAGATGCTTAAAAAATATGTAGAGAATGACTTTATGCAAAAAAATTGCATTTAGTACTTTCAACAATAAACCACTTTAATTTTATTTTTTTCAGGTGGAAAAATTTAAAAACTAAATTGCAGGATCGTTTTTCTCCTTTCTTTTTCAGCAGTGCTGGGAATTGAACCCAGGGCCTTGCACATACTGAGCATGCACTTAGACTCTCAGCTTTGATTTTCTTATTAAGCAACTTATATTGAACATAATTTCATCTTTTCTTGTTGAGTTGAAGCAAATATGTACACAGAGGCTAGCCACGCTGACTTTTGAGCTACAGGAGTTCAGTATTTGTCTCTGGTCTTAGGGGCTTGGTATATGTGATAACCTTCCCCAAATACGGTTCTTGTGTTCCCACCCCTCCTTTCTTCATTTCCCTCACAATGTAGATTTATTCTTTCCACTAGTTCAAATCTCAGTATTCTGAGGAATATTGAAAGCAAGGAAGTCTCCCTTGCTGGCCCCTACCCTACTAATTCATGGACTAGGTCAGATTTTCCTTTATGAAAACATTCTGTAACAGATAATTCACAGCAACGATTTTATCAGCAGAACTCAAAGATGCAAGTCTCTGGTTTATATATATATATATATATATATATATATTTTTTTTTTTTTTTTTGCTGTATTGGAATTGAATCCAGGGGAATTCTACCTCCAAGCTACACCCCAGTCCTATTTTTTTATTCTTTATTTTGAAACCGGGTCTCACTAAGTTGCTGAGGGCCTCACTAAATAGCTGAGGCTGGCCGCGAACCTGGATCCTCCTGTCTCAGCCTCCCAAGTACTGGGATTACAAGTGTGTGCTACCACGCCCAGCTCTGGTTTTATATTAATTGATAAATTTTAATCTTATAAACCACAATGATTAGTCAGGCATGGTGGTGCACGCTTGTAATCCCAGTACTTTGGGAGGCGGAGACTGGAGGATCCGGGTTTGCAGCCGGCCTCAGCTCTCTCTTTCTCTCTCTCCCTGTCTCTCTCTCTCTCTCTCTACCTAGTGAGGTCCTCCGCAACTTCATGAGACCCGGTTTCAAAATAAAAAAGTATAAAAAAATAGGGCCAGGGGGTGTAGCGCGGAGGTAGAACGCCCCCGGGTTCAATCCCTGGTACCGCTAAAAAAAAAAAAAAATAAAAAAAAATAAATAAATAAACCACAATGATTGAAAAGGTTGGTGGTAGTACTTACTGTCAAGTAATTATGCTAATTATATATTTTATGTGCTAATTACATATTTTAATTATTTTTGCATAATTATTTTGTTCATATATTTTCTTCACAATTCAACTCTAAGCTCCATTGGGAATGAGGATCTCATATGTTTGGTTCACTATTGTATTGTACCTACTCTAGACAAAATGCTTAATTAATATTTTTGGAGAGAATCCATTATTACCCTGCACTGTGTTATAGATACTGATACCTGAGTAACTACTGATGTATATAACATTTCTTTAACTCTAATAAATGGACCCGGTTTTCTCATAAAATTTGTTTTCAAATGCTTTTTGTCATTTTTTGGTCTTCAGGCTAGATTTCCCTTGTCACATTCCCTTGCCTTTTTTGCCAATGTTTCTGTATCTAGCATTCTTTTGCAGTCTTTCCTTTTTCACTTTTATAAAAAATGTAAGCTGATGTGAATGATATCAAACAAGCAACAGGAAGATAGCCAGGTGAGATATTAGTCAGCAGTGCATTTGGCTGCAAGTAACAGAAAACAAATAGCATATCAGAAGCAGCAGCCATAGTGATGCTGTGAGGGACCCAGGCTCATTCAGCCTTCCCTTCCAGCATCCTTGGCAAATGGCAGACACCTCCATGCTCTACTACCTTCAGCAAAGCAGAAGTGTCCTTAAGATTTGCCAGGAGCCTTCTCCCAGTGCTCTATCCGTCAGAATGCTGTCACATGTCACTTAGGCTGGGACATGGAGATTTTGGCTTTCTAGCCACTAGAGTAGAGGAGGAAAAGGGAGAAAGGCTGAGAACCAGTATTGAGTGTATCAACTGAAAGAATCTAGCTCAGGGGCCAGCACCACAGTCCTGTCTAAAAACCATCAAGGGTTGGACAAGTGGGTGAGAATAAAGATGAGGAGGGAGTCATGGATATGACATTTGAAGAGTTAACGTGTGAGACTTGGTGTCTCAACAAGAGAGAACTTGAGAAATCTAGAATCAAATGTCCCTTTGGAGAAGGTCTAATTCAGTTTAAACAATATGCACTAATATGCACTACTATAGCTAATATGGTGACTTACCTCCAAACAACAAGTATTATTTTAGTATTTTTCTTTCCAGTCCATGTTTTTGTTTTATGTGCATAGTTGTAATCATTATAAATCATTATAATTTATAAATCATTATAAATACCAATGTATATCTTGCTTTTCTATTTTAGCATGCATTTCTCCACATTTTTACTGGTTTCTCAAGTTTTAATTATTAGATGCTACTACCTCCAGATTTCAAATAATTCTATATGTGTAATATTTTCATAATTCTTATTAATACTTCTGATTATATTTCCAGAAGTGTGAATGGTGAATTGAAAGAAATGGGTTGTTTCTTTTGTGGTTATTATTGTAGTGCTATACATGATTTCTTAGCAACTAGTACTGAATTGTGAATGATTTTCAAGAAAACTAGGTAGAGAGGACAGAAAAGTAAGAGTTAAAGGAGGAGACAGGTTTTGAAGTGGAGGATGGGGCTTTAGTTTGGGTTTGGACATATTAAATTTGAGTTGATGACAGAACACCAGTTTGAAATAATTCAGCAAGTAGCTTGATGTGCAAAACAGGTTTTCCTTTTGTGAAGTGTCTATTCATTTCACCAAACTGATACTCATTGTGATGTGAGACTACAATGCACCAATAAAAACATAAAAATAAATAAATAAATAAATAAATAACTCCCCCCCAAAAAAAACAGGTTTTCCTGAGATGCATTAATCAGCACAGCAGATACTGATGTGAAATTGCGGAGGTGATTTTTGATATCACATGTAATTTCTCAAAAAAACTGAACATAGGAAAAAGACAGTATCAGTTATACTTGGGGTGAGAAGAAAGAAAACAAAACAAATCAAAACAATACAAAACAAAGCAAAAAAACAAAGACAGCCCACAAATGAGAAAGAGAAAGAAGCATCTAGAACAAGTGGATGAGCAGTCTAGCTCATGGTCACAGGAGCTGGTGGAAGGCTTGGGAAGGTCCCTAATGACACGGAATTAATGAGAATGAAAAGGGACCATGAAGGAACTGGCTTACCTGCTGTTGATGCACAAGTTCTATAATAGCTCCCTTCCCACCCAGGGCTCAGCCATAGATGCCCATCAAGGGGGCTCTTTCTAGGCGCCTACTTCTCCTAAACGTACGTGTTCTGCTGGTTTGACCTGAGACTTCTATACCCTTCTGCCTTGTAGCCCATTTCTTGTAGCACATAGCCTTGTAGCCCATAGAGCACTGCCCATTCTCTTAGACTGAACCAGCTGTCTCTTTTCCTAGCAATGCTTTTGCTCTCCCCAGGGAACTCATTGCTTTTTTCCTGTACATTCTGTCACCAGCTGATCCTCCAGAGAGCTGAGCCCCACCCCAGACTTCCTCCTCCCTTCTCTTCTCCCAAGAGGAGGGATGAGGAAGCTGTGACCCTCATAAAAGGGTGGGGCAACAGAATTCTGGGAATGTGAAACTTCACACCAGCTGTTTAGGGAGTAGACAGGGAGAAAGTTGAGACCTCTGCATTTAGCCAACACGTGGACTTGGAATAGCTACCAAAGGAGCACAGCATTACAGAGAATCCTTACAGAAACAACCACTGACACACACACACACACACACACACACACACACACACACACACACTTGCTTTGATTACAAAATACTAGGCAAAATAAAAGACAAAAGCGAATGTCTTTACATTCGACCATTTGAAACTAAAGGGATGAATTAAGATTTGAATCTGAAGTGGCTAGAATCTAGGTTATTATTTAAATGACTTAGGAGACATGGTGGCACATCACAGGTATCCAGTAGTCTCATGAGGATGCCTCCCACTTACCCCTCTTTCAGATTGATTTTTCTGGTATAGTTGGGTTTGTTCCTAAACTCAGGTTCCTGAATCCAAATGTGTAAAAATGAATACTGGCCCCTGGGAAGAATTTAAACACGGGCAAGACTTTATTAGAGAGCTCTGCTTAAGCCAGAAGGGAGCCACAGTGCTGATGGGGAGGGTGTGAGGCTGGCTCCAGCCAGGAACAAGGGGGAAGAGCTTTCCTGGCTTCTACAGGGAGGCAGGAACTGGGTCTCTTGACATCACTCCATGTATAGGTGGGACTTGAAGTGTGCTCTTCATCATCATACCTCTTCCTACAAATGATGTCCCATTACCATCTTAAGTCTTTTTTTTAACGTGCTTTTATTGGTGCATTGGAGTCTCACATCACAATGAGTATCTATTTGATGTTAATATACATGCACACAGCTCTTAGTGTCCCCCCCGCGTCCTCCTACTCGTATGAAGTAGCGAGAATGATGTTGGTATATTCTCACATGTACATATTGTTTATGATAGTAATTCCACTGATTCGCTTCTTTCTTGCCCTTCCCCTTCCCTTGTGCCACTTCCCTTGCCCCACTGAGGGTTCTCCATTATCAACCGGAGTCCCTTGTGTGTCCCCACTACTCCTTAGGTTGCACATATTAATGAAAACATATGGCCCTTCTTTTTTGTGATTGACTGATCTCACTTAACATAATGTTCTCCAGATCCTTCCACTTTCTTGCAAATGATGTTATTTTGGGATTAAGTCTTTTCCTACATGTCTTCTACTATGCTGATAATGGACAAGTGACCGGGGTTTACTTTCAGGACTATTCTACACATACCTTTGCCTCTCACCACAGGGAATTGCCCTTATCATCTGGGAAAGTGTCTAATATTATTATTTTCAGAATAGGACAGACCCTGTTTTGTGTAGATTTAGCTGGCCTATCTGCTCACCACAAAGTCTCAGAAGGCTGAGCTTATGTTGCCAGACTCCCATCTCCTGGCTGGTTATCTCTCTCCTATAGTTTTGAAGACTAGTCTACCTTTTAACTCCTCGTTTACTAGTATGTTAATCCCATAAGACTGAGAGCTAGATTGGTGGTCTTATTTCTCTGAGAGGCATTCTTCCCTTAGTCTGGAGGGGTCCTGTTTTTCCTGGGGATCCCTATGTCAGGTCTTATTTACTAATATGCTTATGTGTTTCTATATGGTGATTCTGGACATTTTTTAAAAAATTACCAAATAATTTGGAACACTTTTACTCTGCTGTAGTTGTGAAGAAAATAAAAACATGTCCTGTAAAATATAATCTAGTCATCGCCCCCCCCCCATAAATGCCAGGTACCTAGATATTCCGAAATGTGTCAATGTCAGCTTAATTTCCTGCCACTCACTGAAACATTCAAGATCACACAGGCAGGAGTTACAAGCTGGGCTTCCAGTCAGCAGTCATCCACTGGCGCCACCACTAAGAGCTAAGGGCACTCGGGCAGGCCTCTTAATCCCCACAAAGTGGTTTGTAATAAGGGAGGTAAGAATAGTACCCAGCTCATAGGGTTGTTATGAAAATGAAAAGAGATAACAATACAAGTACTTAACAAAGTGGTTACCATGTCATTGGTATTCAACACATGTAGCTATTCCTAAGGTGCTATAGCAAGTGTCAGCACCCAGACTAAGCCACCATCAGGCCACAGGGATTCATCACAGCAGCCTCTCCCTAGTGAAATGCTTCCTGTGCTATGCTGAACTGTGCGTGCGTGCGTGCGTGCGTGCGTGTGTGTGTGTGTGTCCACATCAAGCATCTGGCTGAGTTTCTGACACAGTGAGGGCTTCATAAATAAATGTTTCTTATTATCATCACCACTGATATCCTAGAACTTGATAGTCTAATAGTATGCTATCTGTACTGACCAAGATTTTCCACTTTTTATCTACATAATGTACACTAAAATTCGTTTTGCAAATACTTATTGAGCATATACCACATACCAGGCACTTTTTGTAGGCTCTGGGGAATAGTAGTGAAAGAACATAAAAACCCCTGCTTTGGAGGACTGACATTCTAGTGAGGAGAGGTGAATGAAGAAAGACCAATCACCCAGTTATTTAGGCCATGAAATAAGGGCAGGTGCTCTGAAAACACATACAACAGAGCAAGGGGCTGGAGAGAAATGGGTCTAGGGTGCCAGGGGTTGGGTAATAACTCCAATGTAGTCAGAAGAGAGCCTGACTCAGAAATTGACATCTGAGTGGAGATAGGAAGAAAGCGAGGGAGTGTGTCACATGACAGAAGGATGAGGGGCGTTCAAGTAGAGGGGACATCAGCCCCTCAGGGCTGGAAGTCTGGCCACCCACATGGTCCCTGCTGTCACCATGGAGGCTGGTCTCATTGCCACCCTGTGGAGATGAACATCTAGGCTTCTTGGGGACAGGAGTGGATTTGGTTGAAACAGCTTGTTGCAGACTGTGTTGGGTAGAAGTGTACACTCCCCTCTCAGTTTTTGCTTGTAAGGGTGGAGCTGCCCTTTTTTCTCTGGTATTTGGGGTTAATCTCTCAAAGTATTGTTTTTTGTTTGTTTGTTTTTGCCTTGCTACGCTATCCCTTACTTAATCTTTTGGCTAAACATTTTAATTGGGAATTTTTTTTTTTTGTCAATGCCCATTGTTGATTCTAAGTCTTGGATACATGGGGCAGTTAGAAAACCTAGTGAACTCACCACGTGCCGTTCCTTGGGTCATAAGGTGCACAGCTGGTCCACCTTGCGGAATCTTCTTACTTTCATTTTCTGTATAATGTCCAGGGTGTTTAGATGTACTTAGCAGAGGGAATAGGGACAAGTGTGTCTACTTCATCTTCCTGGATTCAGATGATCCCTTTATCTGGTTATGTTGGGAAGGGACCACTGGCTGGATTTACCAGGGGACTGGGTGTGTGGTGTGAGGGCAAGATCAGCCATTGATGACTCTCTTTGGTCCCCAGCAAGTGAAGAGATGGCATTGTTATTAGTGGAAATGGGGAAGGCTGAGGAAGCTTTGGAAGGTTTTGAGCACCTTAAGTTTAAGATGCCTAGTGGGGATGCTATGTCAGCTTTTGGATTACAGTCAGGATTTAAAGGCAGGAACTGCTGCACATTTAGGTGTCATTGCCTGGAGGTATTATTTAAAGCCAAGATGAGACCATTTGTGGAGGGAATGTAGACAGAAAGGAGGTCAGTCCAAGGACTGAGCCCTGGGATACTCCATTGGCAAGAGGTCAGAGAGAAGAGGAGGAACTGGACTGTGAAAGGCAGGAAGAAAACGAGGGGAGTGTAGTGTTCTGGAAACCAGGAGCAGAAAGTGTTTCTGAGAGCAGGGAGTGATGACCTGGGACACATGCTGCTGAGAAATAGAATCAGACCATTTGGAAATCCGACTCTTGGATTGAACACGTTGTGCAGGGGAATGGAGAAAGACATCTGACCTGATGTTTTGCCTCCTGGGTTTCTTCTTTGCCAGGCTCACTACCACAGTTCATATAATTCATGAGCGATCAACATTTGTATGATCCAATTCTGGGACTGAGCTGAGGAACTTGACCCAGTGAAATGGTCAACAATCAGGGACCGAAAATGCCCAGAGACACCATGGCAATTTCTTAGTAGCTTTATTTATATTCTTCTTTCTTCCATCTGCTTATTGAAACCTACTAACATATCAATACTTTATAAAAAAGTAAGTAGTTTTTATTTTTTATTTTACAAAACTTGATAATACCACTCTGAAATGACTTCTTTTTTTTAATTACATATTGAATTGATTGGGTGGAATGTTACTGGGAGGCAGTTCCTTGGTTTTTGTCTTTCCAAAAGAAAGATTTCAGTAGAGATAGACACAGATAGGATAGGATAAGCAAAACGGATTTATTTATGAAGTGAGTGGGCCATCCAAGAGAGGAGTCCATGTTAGAAAAATGAAGTAAAGTACACCCCAGGGAAGCATGGAATGGACCAATCCAAGAGGGGAAGTGGTATGATGTCTTCCACATGGTAGGTTTGTAGAGTTGACTTGAAAGCCCCCCTCCTCATGTGCTCTGTATTTGGGTGGTCACTGCTATCTTTGTGCCACAGCTTAGTGGGTCAGCACTGACTCTAACATGTTGGGAAATTTCCCATCAGTACCTGAGTGAAACCCACGGGCAGTCGGAATCGCAATGTGAATGATATTACAGTGAACCTGGGGTCACCCAAGGAACAGTGCCTGTGCTCTGTGAATGCTGCTAGGTTGGAAAGCCCTTTGGCTGGTTATTCCTGGTTCCTTTTAGGTTTAAGATGGTGGTATCTGGCCATGAAGGAGGCAGCATATGGGCTGGGCTGGGTTGTCACCCAAGGTAGAGTAATCTTTTGTCATTCCAAGTGGAGTGAGTCCTAATTCCGCCTTCCCCCTTGCTTATATCTGTCCATCTACCAAAGAGGAACGTATATGAAGCTCATGTTATATGCAGTCCTTATGCTGGCCCACCTACTGTACTTTATGCAGTACTGCCTTGAATCTTGGTGATTGTACTATGAGGTGGGATTTATTGCTACTGTTTGAAAGCCAAGGAAACTGAGAAAGTTTAGGTATCTCAACCCAAGGGCCGTACTCTGTAGTTAGTGGCCTCCATTTGTATGACTCTCTTTGTAATCAACCTCTTGATACCATTATACAGACAATTATTTTGTGTGTTCTTCACAAGCAATATATATTTTATTTTATTCTTATTTTATTGGTACTGGGGATTGAACCCAGAGGCATTCTATCTTTGAGCTACACCCCTAGCCCTTTTAATTTTATTTATTTATTTATTTATTTTTGTGGTACTGGGGATTGAGCCCAGGGACATTCTGCCTCTGAACTACATCCCCAGCCCTATTTTAATTTTTATTTTGAAACAGGGACTCACTAAGTCAAGGAAGGCCTCACTAAGTTGTTGAGGCTGCCTCAACAAACCTGCGATGCTCCTGTCTCAGCCTCCCAAACACAGATTACAGGTATGTGCCACCTGGCCCAATTTTTATTTTTTATTTTGAAACAGGGTCTCACTAAGTTGCTGAGGGTTTTGCTGAGGCTTCAAACCTACAATCTTCCTGTCTCAACCTCCCAAGTAGAATTATGGGCATATACCACCATACCTAGCAACAATATATATTTTAAAGCAAAATCTATTTGTTAATTAGGGAAGAGTCAAGAAGTTCTATAATTTTACTTTTTAGTTTTGATATAATGAGTCAATATCAGTTTTTCTTTGACTATTTTTTTCTCTTTACAAACAAGTTTGGGGATATAAAATTAAAGTGACTTTTAAATATAATTATAGTGTGTGTGTGTGTGTGTGTGTGTGTGCACACACGCGTGTGTGTGTGTGTTTCCTTGTGGTGCTGGAGATTGAACCTAGGGCTCACACATGCTAGGCAAGTTTTCTATCACTTAGCTATGTCCCCAACCCAAAACAATTGATTTTTTATCAGGTGCTTTTCCATTACTTAATTTCATTGCTTCGAGTCTGCCCATAGCCAACGCCAAGACTGTTGTTATTTACCTCAACAGACCATTGATTTAGAATTCTTAAGGGAAGTGAAAAGTTTAATGGAAAGCAAAGTGTTAATTTGTTTCCAGAGCAGCAGCACTTGTTATGCAATCCGGAGGATATCTTTCCCAAGAGCTTGCCATGTTGAGTAGCTGGGGAGGGAGGTCTTCCAAAGATGTAACCTATCATGGCAGTTACATCAGTAAAGCCAACTGCCCTAGGAACCATGTACTGAGAAGCTGAGGGAACACTATGTTTGATCTTTGCAATGATTTTCTGCTTGAATTGGGCAAATTCAGAAGGCTGGTCTTTTCCAGTAGAGACTTGGAAGTTCAGCACATGTACCTTATCAAAGGGGCATAAGTGTGTGTGTGTGTATGTGTGTGTGTGTGTGTGTGTGTGTGTGTGTGTGTGTATGTTTGTGTGTGTTATCAAAATGGACATTCTACCAAAAGTGATCTACAGAGTCAGTGCAATCCCTATCAAAGTACCAATGTCATTCTTCTCAGACTTAGAAAAATCAGTCAAAAATTTCATATGGAGAAACAAAAGACCCAGAATAGCCAAAGCAATTTTCAGCAATAAGAACCATGCAGGAGGCATCACAATTCCTGAGTTCAAATTATACTGCAGAGCTGTAGTAATAAAAACAGCAGAATATTGGCTGAAAAACAGACACATAGACCAGTGGAACAGAATAGAAGATATAGAAACAAATCCACCCACTTCTAGCCAATTGATTTTGACAAAGGTGCCAAACACATACGTTCGAGAAAAGACAGTCTTTTCAACAAATGGTGTTGAGAAAATTGGTTATCCAGTTGTAGAAAAATGGAACTAAATCCTTACTTCTTACCCTGAACATGCAACAACTCGAAATAGATCAAAGATCTGAAAGTTAGACCAGAGACTGTGACACTGCTAGAGGAGGGAATAGGTCCAACACTCCAATATAGAGCCACAGGTAGAAACTTCCACAAGACCCCTAAAAAGTAAATAACCCAATCAAGAAATGGGCAACTGAATTGAATAGACACTTCACAAAAGAAGAGATAGAAATGGCCAATAGATACATGAAAAAATGTTCAACATCATTAACAATCAGGGAGATGCAAATCAAAACTACTCTGAGATTCCATCTAACCCCAATCAGAATGGCAATCATCAAGAAGTCAAATAACAATAAATGTTGGTGAGGATGTGGGGAAATAGGAACTCTTCTACACTGTTGGTAGGATTGTAAGCTAGTTCAGCTGCTATGGAGAGCAGTGTGGAGATTCTTTAGAAAACTGGGAATAGATCCACCATATGATCCGAAGATACCACTCCTAGGTATCTTTCCAAAGGGACTTAAATCAGAGAACTACAGTAATATATGCATACCCATGTTCATAGCAGCACAATTCACAGTAACAAAATTATGGAACCAGCCTAGGTGTCCATCAAGAGATGAATGGATCACAAAATTATGGGAAATACACACAATGGAATTCTACTCAGCAATAAAGAAGAACAAAATTATGTCATATGCAAGAAAATGGAAGGATCTGGAGAACATTATGTTAAGTGAGATTAGCCAATCACAGAAAGTGAAGGGTCATATGTTTTCTTTAATATGCGCAAGCTAGGGAGTAATTGGGATACCAGAGGGACTCCAGACAATGGTGGAGAAGCCTCAGTGGTCTAAGGGAAGGGGAGGGGAAAGAGTGAGATTCATTAATGGAATTACTACCATTGGCTCTGTGTACATATGTGAAAATAACCAATGTCAATCTCAGTACGCTGTATTGGAAAGGGGGAAATGGGAAGGCGGGGGGGGGGACCAAGTGCTGTGTGCATGTATGTCACTGTCAACATTATTTACATTATGATGCGAGACTATAATGCACCAATAAAAGCACATTAAAAAAGAGTTCATCCTCCCCCTTCTTGGGCTTTCTCTCTCTCTCCCCCTTCCTCTCCCTCTTCCTCTTCCTCTCCCTCACTTTTTCCCTGTCTTTCTTCCTTTCTCCCTCTCTCTCCCTCTCTCCTTCACAGATTAAAGAGAAGATTCACAAATTTATTACATGCGTAAAGGTGATCACAAAGTATAATAACTCACCAATCTAGCACGATTCAGAAACATATATATCTCTTTTCCATAGGGGATGGGGAGAAGGGAATGTAATCAATTTTTAGGGCAATAGTAAATTATTTTTAGGCAAATCAAGTGATGAGTTTGGAGAAACATCCAAAGGTGTGGGACAGAAGAACAGACAATGGATCTTAAATGCTTTTCTCTGGAATATTTAATGGGACCTAAATTGCAAGACCGTGGTGTGTGACAGAAGTCTGTCCACGTGTGCTGATGGAGTTCATCTTTCTTCATGTGATAAGAGTTCAGTTAAATGAAAACTCAGGAAAGGAGCCAGAGGTAATTGTTTTCCTCCTTGCTAGGTCCAGACTTCAAATAGACAAGGAGATATCCCAGGAGAGCCTCCTCTGGCATCTGCCACATCTATGTTCCTTTAATTCTAAATGATCAGCACATCAGGGCACCATATTTTGGGGTGACAGTCCCTGGATTCCTTCATTGAGAATAAGCAAAGTGTCAAAGTTTGTTCCAGAGTAAAGGAACCAGGGATGCCAGTGAAGTCCCACCTATCTTGTCCGTCTGAAGAAGACATTCATCTTATGTCAGTTGGGCTAGGACTCACTTCTTGCAGACGTGGCTCACATCCCAGCCTATGCAGGTCCTGACTCTCCACTGACTAAGTCTCTTTCCATGGCGTCTGCTAGCATGTCTCTAGCAGCCCATGGCTCCTCTCATTTCTGTATCTTTACTTTCTTCCTAGCAATTTTTTTCTTCCTTTCCTTTTATTCCAGTTCCTTGATAAGATCTCCTTGTTCATTTCTTTGTACCCAGGAGACGGGCTAGTTTCCACTGAATATTGTCAGATTTTGTGGTGCCTTATCTCAAAATAGTTTACTCCTTAATAAAAAAAGTTGAAGAATATAAAGTTCTTTAAGGAAAAGAAGGGATCATGTGATTTCTTGCCTTTTTCTTTATTGATCTTTCCCACTGAAAACACCCACCCCCTGCAAAACCAAGACTGCAAACTTTTCCTCGATGGTTTTGCTATTAATAGACTAAAGCTCCACATGGACAAAAAAAAGCCAATTTTAATTTAAGTGAATCAGTGTTGTTTTGTATCATCACTAGGGGAAGGTCACAAAACTTGGGCCAAAAATGTTCCACTGGAAAAACACCAGAGCCTACAAGGAACGCCATTCTGTCTCCCACTTTCTCTTTCCTGCCACTTCCCTAGCACCAAAGCTTGCATTGTTCTGCAAGTTCACACTAAGCTGCCCACGTGAACCACTCCACTCTCCTCCTCTATGTTCCCTGTGCGTGTGCTGTCTGCTGGACTGCCTGCATTTCCTGCGTTCCTGTTCCCCCCCCTTTTCCAAGAAGCACCATTCCCAAGAAGCCTTGTGCAATATGCTAAGACTGGACCAGATACCCTTCTTCTGTCTTTGCACAATATACCACTCTTATTCCCTCTCATGCACTTGGCATCATTGCTAGCTAGTAGCCATCTGATTGTGTATTTTTGTCCTCTTAGACTGCTTGATGTATGAATATATTGTGCATTTTTGATATGATAACACCAGTAATTGATTACCTACCACAGTGCCTGGCACGAGGTAGATTTTCAATCAGTGTCTGAGCCTGGGTGAATGCAAGAGAGGAATTCAATTTAGCTGTTAATCACAGCTATTGTTGGATACCTTATGACACAAACAGAGGGGAAATAGCAAATCATTTCAGCACTACGAGATTCCTAAACTAACTTTTCTGATGGAGAAATGGTAGAAAAAACTTTTGAGTTACAGCTCTCAGAGGAAGATTCCTGGATGTATAATAGCATTATATACCAAAGGACTTTAGGATTTCCTGGAGAAATGTGATTTCCAGGATGTACATTAGAGATTTGTAGTGGCAAATCATCTGAAACATATTAAAGATTCAGGGATACTTGCAACTAAGTAAGCCTTTGCTATAATATTTACCGTCATCTTTATAAAAGCTATGGGTAAACATTCAAATTCTATGCTCAAAAAAGTTATATGAATAAAATAGTCTTAAAACTATTCCTTTCATGACAATATTAAGGACAACAAGTCTTTTCAGGTATAAGTCAGATTTTTCTTTTTGATAAAAAGGCAATCAATGAATGAGGACATTTTGCTTTCTTCTGGTGTCTTTAGAGTGGGAACACTTATAGAAATCTCTGATGCTCTTGATTCATTTTTATTCACTGGTATTCAGGTGCATGGAAAGGTCCCCCGTGACCCACCTCCCCCAGCCATGCCCCACCCACCCAAGTTACCACTCAATAAATCCATTCAGAGGATGAATCCTTCCGTGGATTTTCTCACTGATGAGATTAGAACCCTGGTGCAATTATTTCACCTCTGAATATCGTTGCACTGGGGTGTGTTTTCAACACAGGAGCCTTTGGGGGGGGCATTCCAAGCCAAAACTGTAACACTGTGCAATAGATAACATTTCAGGGAAGAAAACTAAGGCATGGACAGAGCCAGGACTTGCCCAGGGTCAAACACCCGGTAAGCAGTATTCCACCTCCTGAATCTGTCCATGTTCCCTCTGATTCTACTCTCCCCTGCTTTTTAGTGGAGGTGAGTCGGTATCCCCACTCTGTCTCTTCAAGCAGGAAAGGACACTTGATCAGATCCCTGAAGGATGGGTAGTGTCTTAGCTAGTGCTGCTATAACAAAATGCCCCAGCCTGGGCGGCTGAAAGGACAGACATCTATTTCTTGCAGTTCTAGAGGCTGGAAGCTCAGGATCGGGGTGGCAGCACGGTGGGGTCCTGGGCAGGGCCCTCAAGTTTAGGGCTGCAGTGACTGTCTTCACTGGCAGAGAGAAAATGGTCTTGCCCTTCCTCCTCTTATAAAGTCACTAATTCCATCAGGAGGACCCCAACCTCCTGACCTCATCTAGATCTATTATTTTCCTAAAGTCCCTACCTCCAGGCTCTCTCACCGTGGCAGTTAGACATTCCACATACGAATTTGGGTGAGTCTGGAGAAGACCCAAGCATTCAGTCCGTAACCGGTAGGAAGGCTATTTCTTCCAGCTAGAAGAAAGAGTACTGCAAAATCCTTCAGGCATGATCGTACAGTCCCCCACAAGGAACTTCAGTAAAACTTCAACATTTCTTTTCTCTGGAGGATGAGGCAAGAGTAGCCACAATGGGAGAGTCTGAGCCTATAAGACTTAGAGAGATCACTGTGCATTTATTTGAAAGACACAACAAACAGAGACTAATGGCAGCTGAGACTGTGAAGCCCTGAGATAAAATTTTGGCCTCGTCATTTACAAACTGTTTTTTCTGGAGGATGTTACTTAACCTTCTGAGCCTCATCTATAAAACACAGAATAGCAATAGCTGTGATTTCAAAGGAAAGAATTTCCATAAAGGCTGGTCTGCTCTATGGACTGTGGTACTTTCCCAGTAAAAGTAGCAGCTCAGAGAGACCAGGAATTCAGAGGTTCTTCACCTGGCCACATAGCATGTTCTCCTAGTGGGCTTTATTTCTTTTTTTTTTTTTTCGGTACTGAGGATTGAACCCAGGGGCATGCTACCACCAAGCTATACCTCCAGCCCTATTTTTTATTCTTTATTTTGAACAGGGTCTCACTAAGTTGTGAAGGGCCTCACTAAGTAGCTGAGGCTGGCCGCGAACCCAGATCCTCCTGTCTCAGCCTCCAAGTACTGGGATTATAAGTGTGTGCCAGCATGCCCAGCTTTCTAGTGGGCTTTAAAAAAGACTGATGCCTGTGCCCAATCTCAGAGATTCTCATTCAGTCGGTCTGGTCTGGACCCCTGGCGTGGGTATCATGTTAAAGCTCTCCTATGGCTGTGACGCACAGGCATGGATGGGAATCCACTCATCCAGCCACCCTCTGAGGCAGCTGGGGCAGAAGGAGGCCTTGGAGCTGAAAGGTAAACCCTGAGTGCTCACCTGGTACCCAGGGTAGGGCATCATGTGGTTTCAAACACATGGTCTTATTCCTCACTACTGTGACTTTGAGCATAGTCGTTGCTGCTGCTACTGCTAAGCTGCAGTCTACTATTACGGGTGCTCCTTGACCTACGATAAAGCCATCCTATGTTTAGAGCATCAGAAGTCAAGAATGCATTTAACGCTCCACACCTACGGAGCACTCTACTCATCAACACAGCACACCCTAGTGTTTTTTCCTGGTGATTAAAGGACTGATTGGGAGCTGCAGCTCCCTGCCACCACCCAGCATCACTAAAGAGGATCAGTCTGCATATCACTAGTCCAGGAAGAGATCCAAATTCAAAGTATCATCTCTGCTGAATGTGGATTGCTTTTGCATCATTGTTAAGTTGAAAAATCCTAAATTGGACCATCACACGTTGGAGACCATCTGTACTCCTATTCTAGCAGCCACAACCCCCGCTCCCTCCAATATTGCAAAGCCACCCTTCTCAGCACCTTGGAAGGCTCCCGTCCTACCCTCAAGCTCATGAGGAGGAGCAAATGAGATCATAGACATGGCTGTGCTTTTAATCCCGAGTGCGCTCTTCCGCGTTGGAAGGAGCTTGTACTTCTGCTTTCCCAAGGTCACAGTCAGAGTGGAAGGTAGGAGCCCTGCCCCTCCTTCCCATCCTGCTTCCTCTGTAGCAGCTCGGCCAGTTGTTACAGTAGGGGATGTGTATGTGTGAATAAACTCCACTGGGTTTCTCAGTGTTCTTTTTGTCCCCGGGGGAAGAAAAATCAATGGACCATGCCCAGCACTTGCCATTGCTTGGCACGTCTGCGGTTGCAGAGTTCAGACGTGGACATATTGTACAGCCTGTCCTTCTGCCTTGGTGCAGGCGTTTCTGTATTTTTAGTCCTGCCCGACAGTGCCAAGACAAGCAGTACCCGGAGA
>PVJS01038613.1:0-19312 GCA_004027185.1 Glis glis
CCTCCGGTCTCCGCCTCCCAAAGTACTGGGATTACAAGCGTGCGCCACCACTCCCGGCTTTCCTCAGGTGATTTGATACTATTCATTATCAGGTCCTGCTGTTGTGAACATCTTGATGAGTTTAGCTAATTTTGGGTATTTTGACGCGAAAAAAATATAATTTGTTCTGCTCTTCAAAATCAATACAGGAGGGAGTTGAGAAGCAAGAAAAGGACATAAAATACAGAGTAATCGTGGAAGAATCAGAGCTGGTGCCGCATGTACAGGAGAAGTATTCAGTGGCTGAAAAAGGTTGGGGAGAACAGAAATGTTTGGTCTCAAATTTCCTATTGCTTAATATAATCCCCTGCCTCTAATTTCCATTTGGGTTTTGGACATTTTTCTCTTTTGAAATTTTCAAAAGGCCAACTGTAACTTTTGAAAGATTTTGGGCAAATGAGGACAGCACAGATAGAAGGCAGATTCCAGAAGAAAGGAGGAAGCTAAAAAATTATAATATCCTTTCACATTTGTAGAATTGCGGTTAAAATAGGAAATTCTTTCAGGCATATTAATTAAGGTTTCAGGAAAATATAATCTAGGTCCTAAGTGGCATGAAAGCACCCTTTAATATCTGGGCTCTAACCTATTTATACACTGTATTTTTATTTATACTATTTATACATTTATTATTACATATATAACTTGTATGTTTAAATATTTCATCATATACTGTTTTTATACTGTCTCAGTCAACATTCTCATTGCTATAATCCAAGACAACTAATTATTTTGCTCACAGTATTTTGGAGATCTCAGAGTTTTAGTCTATGTTAGGCTGGGTTACATCTGTGGAGCTCAGGAAGCAGAGAGAATGAAAGAGCAAGGGCTCTGTTCTCACATCAAGGAAGCAAGAGAGCCAGCAAGCAAGGGGATTCAAAGCTATAAGCACAGTTCCCAAGGCCACAACCCCAGGGACTACCTTCTCCAGCCACATCCCACCTGCCTAGGTTACCACCCAGTAAATCCATTTACACACTGATGAAATTATAACCCTTGTGACTTAATCATATCAACCCTGAACATTAATACCTGAGCTCTTCAGGGGGGACATTCTACATCTAACCATAATGTATACTGTATTGAAATCCATGGTTAATATGTCTGTTTTCTTCATTAGAAAGTATTTTCCTTGAGGGAAGAGACCATTTCTTAATATCTGTATTCTCAAGGCCTAGCATCAATCTCTATTAGGCATGCATTCATTTATATTAAGTAGGCAGTTTAATATATGTGTCTAGAGACCAGCAAATAGATCGAGGCATCAGATATAAATTTGGAGTTGTCGACATAGAGATAATAATGAAGTCATGCTACAGAAGGTTGCCACCAGGGAAGTGAGTTTAAATAGAGAAGGGATTCAAAGGTTGAACCCTGGATGGATAGATTCAATGATTAAATAAGTGAAGAACCATCAAAAATAATCCAAAAATAATTAAAAATAGTAAGGCACACAGATAACAATGTAGGACATTGTATAACTTTAAAAAGGTTACTTCCCTCCCTAAAGACTGCAGGCCGTATGTGGATGGATACCTGTATACTTTTCACAATGCTCTGCAGAGTGTCCTCACACAATGGCAACTTGAAAATAATCACTCGTTTGACTCAATCCATTGCTATAAAATATTTTCCAGTGAACCATAAGTGAAATATTTACAAAATTCCTTGGTTAACTCTTGTGTGAGTGTTAAAAATCTGTGCTTTATGGAATGCACAGCCATCATTTTCCTCTATTCCCAGAAATTGCAGTATTATTAGCAGGTGAGTTTCATGACAGGTGAAACTGAGGCATTAGCATACTATATGTCATTGTCCTGGCTAAAGCAAGTGTTCTGGTCAGCATTCTTGCAGCTATAATCTTAAAGATCGACCATGTAACTTTGATGAAAGAAGATTTATTTTATTAGAGTTTCAGGTTCAATCCATGTGAGGCCAGGGACCACGATTCTCAGAGCAGGAGGCAGAAAGATGGAAACCATGTGGGCTGTGTTCCTCACATCGTGGAGGCCAGAAGCAAGAGAGAACAGGGGAGGAGGAACTATTTATATAATCCCTGAGGCCTCACTCCCAGGGACCCACCTCCAGCCACACCCTACTGGCCTGATCACCACCCAGATAAATCCATTACAATGGATTTATCCACTGCTTCATGACTCAACTATATCAACTCTGAATATTAATGAATGAGCTCTTAAGGGGATATTTTATATCTAACTATAACAATAAGTACTGACAAAATCTTCTAAAAAAAAGCTCTCAGTTTTAAGGCTAGCATTCGCAGATACTTCCTATATCTTGGGATGATAAATAAGCAAAATCAGGAGTAATGAAGTATCTTGGAGTTCAGGCCAGTGGATGGAATGTAGCTTTTCCATGGTAGCTCATTTAAGACTAAAAGGTAGAAGGAGCAGGTGAGTAAAAGTGGGATTAGCCCAACAATATGTGTAATTACTTATACAAATCTGAATTTTCTAGCCCAATTTGCTCTTCATGGTGCATCTTCTGTTAAAGTAACACATGTGAGACCTAAGTATGAATTCAGAGAGCTATTTGAGTGGGGCAACAAACAGTTCAGTCAAAACTTGAATGTGGCCTCCGCTTTCGCTTCTGTTACACGGACTCACATAAGCAGAGCTTCCTTCAAATTCGGCTTCCACAGAAAAAGTGAGTTTGGCTAAGCTGGAGGACAGGATCAAGTAGTTATGCCTTGGAGGGAAGATGAGTCATGTGAAAGAGATTCCCATGGAAAAATAAGGTACAAAATTCACATAGAGTTGGTTTTATCTGAGGCAGAGAAATGAAGAAAATTTCCCTGTGTTCCCAAGGTCATGGCATGACCTTGAGCTATTTAGCTTGGATTTCTAATCCATCCTCTCCACTCACCAGGGTGGCACTGTGAGAGGCTGGGACAAAACAACCATCAGGTGGCCCTCACTCACCTCCTGAATGGGGGGTGCAATGCTTTCTAATTGTTGTCCCAACTAGTTCTTCCGTGGGCCATCCAAAACCTAGCTGGGGCAGGAGAAAGTATACAGAAGAAATGAAGTGACTAGCTACTTTTCCTGTAGCACAAAGCTGTTCTTTCTGCTGAAGAAACAGGCATTTCCCATACTGAAACAAAACAAAAATCCAAGCCACGAATATCTAAGTATTCAGAGCCTTTGAGAATGATTTGTTTTACAAAATGACCCATAGCAGGTTCCTATTAAATAACCAATGAGTAGCTAGCCAAATAAGTTTATTGGGTGCTCATAGTAAGGCAGGGGCATTCCTTAAGTTTTCCCTGTATATAAGACATGCAGGTAAAAAATGAAATAGGATTAGATTATATTGGCATATGTAATAATCAACTTAATATACAATTTAGTAAAACAACTAGACTTTCTCTAATGTGGCCTTTCTTAGCGTGGATTTTCTGGAGAATCAAAAAGAAATCATGTATGAAGGAGAAAACCTGGAAAGACCATCAGCGGAGCCTGGTGTTTGTGGTTCAGTTTAATTTAAAACAGTCATTCAAAGTAGCATTTCGGAGTTTTTCTTTTCTTTTTCCTGTTCTCATGTCTGAATTATCCATTAGGGGAATTGCCAATCTAAGAATTTAAAACCCTATTTCTCCATTTCTGAAAGAGTATTTCTGAACTGTTTCTCAGCCAGGATTTATGTATGATGGATATTGGTCACGTGCCATGAATTGTCTAACTCCAACATGCTATCTCCCACACAGGGAAGTTTTTTAATCCCTGTGCTATTAGAGGGATAACCTTGAATCCAGCCTTACCACCAACTTGAGTCTAATGGGCCTTGCATTTGAGAGCAAAGTGCTCTTATTTTGGATCACAGCAATACCATGGCCAAAATTAGTGCATCCACATTCTCTCTACCTGGAGTTTTTCACCTAGATATGATGCATATTCACTCCCTCATCTTTAAAATCACTGCTCAAATATTATTGTAACAGTGATGCTCTTTCTAATCACACTACTTAAAATAACAACTTTCCCCAGTATGTCCTATCTTACAACCTTACTCTTTTCATCTTTCGGTACACTATGCATTTGGTTAATTATTATGTTTATGTTACCCACGAAAAGATACATTCCACAAGAGCAGAAACTCTGATCTTGTTTTCCTCATTGTTATTTCTCTGTTCTCTTCTCACCAGAAGAGTAGGTAGCACATAATAGGCACTCAATGCATATACAATGAATGAATGAAAAAAAAAAAACCCAGCGTAGCTTGGAAAGGACAAATGATCTGTCAGAGGTCCCACGACTGATAAGAGGTCCCAGAGCAGTGCCGAAGCCCCGCCATCTGCGACTCCAGGCACAGCCTTTCCTCACTCATTGCATGACATAGTTTCACAAACGATTTTCTACTCTGATCACGCTTCTGGTCGACTTGCTTCTTTGTTTTTAAAGGAGATCAAGGAGCTAGGCATGGGGTTGCCCAGATGTAATCGCAGTACTTGGGAGGATGAAACAGGAGGATTTCAAATTAGAGGCCAGCCTCAGCAGTTTAGTGAGACCCTCGACAACTTAGTGAGTCCTTGTTTCCAAATAAAAAGTAAAATAGAATTGGGGGTGCAGCTTGGAGGTAGAATGCCCCTGGGTTAAATCCCTAGTTCCAAAATAAAAATGAAGAAGAGGATCCATTCTTTTGGCTTTTCTTTCTGCATTTCTTCCTTATTAGTGACCTAACTGACAAAGCCATCTGTGTACTAGGTTCATATTGTTAAAAGCTGGTGTGTTTTTTGTTGTTGATGGTAGTTTGTTTTAATGTTAGGTTCACAACATGTACAACAAGCAAGGAAAATATATTTTGCATTATTTTTGGAAACCCTTACACGATCCATAAGGAAACTAAATACAAATGTTCTGGTTATTTAACAAGGGGTTTCAATAACCGTATGATGACTAGGGTATCCTCAGGAATTTTAAAAAATAAGCAACAAAAAGTTAGGCTGACTTAAGAGAAAAGCAATTGAAGCCCCTCCCCCACAATCCTCAATCACAATAAACTGTGTAATAAACCTTTCCTCAATAATCCCCAAATATGATCATTTGTCCTATAAATATCATAAAAATCAATAAATTTTAAGGTAAAAGTTCTCAAGATTTTAAATTTATTTAACAAACCCCAAATTCTCCTAACCCTGAGGGGTAATTATTTTGATTGGAGGACAATTACCAGCTGAAAATAAACCTACTTCTTCCTAGTCATATCTTTGGAGCTTCTCATGAACTAGACCCAAACCTGATTGACAAAATGTGAACTGCTTAAGGATGAAGAGTTTCTTTCTCTACCATTATTGTCTCCTTTTCTAAAGTAAATCATCCTGTCTTCCATCCTTATTTGAAACCATAAGATTCATCTCTGGCTCAGGGCAACAACAACAGCAACAAATCCACGAAGACCCAAGAATTTGGACATAAGCGTCTTTTTTGTTTGGTTGATTTTAAAGAATAAAGCACATACCTCTACATTATAAACATCTCAGTATTTGAAACACTACTTATTAAATTGAAAATCAAAATTAAAAATTGAAATGGAAACATACATACTCATAATGATATGTGACAGCTTATCAAGTTTCAAGTCTTTTAGGGATGAAGGTTTGTCAATCAAAACACGAAATACAAGCTTTGAAAACTACCTCATTAGCCACTTTCTCCAAGCAACTAAAATAAGATTTGTGTATAGTGTACATGTATGTGGTTTTAAAGAATGAAAGTCAAGAATTTAATATATGAGTAGCTTATGTAACTTAGCTATTGTCATGATATAGTTGGTAGAGTGGAAAGAGAGGAGGCTGAACTATAAACAGAAATGTATTTGAATTCCAGCTTTTGTACTCCTCAACTTTAAATGGAGATTAGCAATAGTGACTCTAAATTTGTTGTAACTGTGAATAATTATAGATAAATGAATTTTTCCTGAAGTATAGAAAATAAAGCTGTGAATTTACTGCTTAGTACTGTGACCGCAAGTTCATTTCAATACAAAGGTGGTAGAATTTTAAAATTAATGGTACCCAAGACGAGTTTACTCAATTGTAGGAGAGATGTGTCAACAAAGAAATAATTTGAAATAACCTAAGAGATATAAAAGCTATCAGAGAGGGCAAATGGGAACATGGTGCAGAGAACATGGTGTGTGACTAACTCCCAAAAAGTCAGAGATAACATTCTAGAGGAGTTAGATATAATTTAATGTACCTATAAATATGCGTCACATACCTAATACATGATATATTTATTTATGTAATATATGATTATTTATGTAATATATGGGTATACACACACATATATATGTGTGTATATATATATATATATATATATATATATATATATATTTATAATCTTCTCTGTGAAAAGGGAAAAGGCAGATTAACATTCTCCCCCTAGTAATAAAAATGATGTATTCATCGGATCTTCAATTGCTCTGCATTGAATTGTTATTGAACATCCATTAAGTAAAATAAAACAAACTAGTGAATTATTGTGAGGTTTCAGGTGAACTTAAAGGCTGCATGGAGGAAATATGCCTTGTATTTAATGCTTTAAAACTTTTTAAATTACACTTTAACATTTTAACATGATTAAGAAAGAGGAAACATTGAAATCTGATTTTTTTCCTAATTGAGATTCTTTTTAATTCTTTAAAATTTTCAAAAAGTATTTTTAAATCCAGGGCCAGCACATTACTGTGGGCTTTCTATGACTTACTTAACTATGATTAACTTTTATAGTTGAATCTCACAGATTGACAAATTTCTGCAACTTCGATATACAATCCAGCTCTCCAGCTTTATCTTACATTTAAATCTGTTCACCTCTTCAAAGTCACTCATCAGGAGATGGACAAGATCATCTCAAATTGCCAGTGTTTAGTTATAAACACAGGAAGCTCATGCTGCTCCGAATTAACCTGACACCTGTCTCCTGTGGGATGAATTCCACAAGTTCACAAAGAACCCAAGTGAAAAGACTTGAAAGAACATGCACACCGATGCATATCTTACTGACTCAGGTCTCACTAATTTAGACTCTGTAGTCATTCAGATGTTATGTGTGAAGTTTATCTTTTCATCTGTCTGCAATGAAAGATCTGCTAAGCAAGTCAAGAGCGCAAGGAAGAGTTCTAGAGAGACACCTTGACATACAAGAACTGACCCTTTCCAGGTTAGTGTCTAAACCCGCTAGGATCTGTGCTGCTCATTGAACTATTGTTATTTCAAAGTAATCGTCATCACATACGAAGCAGCTATTATGGGCAAGTAAACATAATATGTATGAATAGTATGAATGCCTCTGAAAGACAAAACAATGCAAATATTTATTGTCCTTATCTATGCTCTAAGTTGCTTGTATAGTGCCATTCACCAAATCTTAGCTAAAACCCCACGAATGGAGGCTTAATGGGCAAATCGGGTAGCACAGTGGTTGGGGATGATCTACCCCTTAGGTATCATGAGATTTCCATTTGTTCACCCTCTGTCTAAATATCTGTACTTAAATTGAATTTGAGCTGATTAAAGCCTTTTCAGAAACAGAAACAGGCATATAAATGTTAAGAGCTACTTGAATGCTTTCCTATCTGTTATTTATAATTCCCCAATAAACCCAGGAGATATGTTGGATTAGTTCCACTAAATATATTAATAGATCGAGGCTCAACAGGGTTAACTCAAAGCTGAGTAACAAATGGTTAAACCCATCCATGAATCCCCTTTTTGGTCTTTGATACTCTGTCACATGCACTGCATCACAGACACATCATTAACCCACTAAGTGCTGAAGGGGAGGGCCCTGCACACAGGCCTCCAGCTTAGCACTCCTCACCTTTGCATCTCATCATAGTGCCCTGTGTATCTGCAACAAGATGCAACTGCCTGTGGGCAGAGGACCTCGTCTTCAAGTTGGTATCCAGGAAACCTAGCATGTATCCTGACATGTTACTATGGCTCAATGCATTTTGAATAAGCTATGGGTTCAAAATTAGGGGAACTAATCTAGAAGCCACTCTTTAGTTTTCTGGAGGGGAAATGTACAGGAAAAGTGGTCATATTAGCAAAACTTATTTAAATAAACGAGGAAGCCGGGTGTGGTGGCGCACACTTGTAATCCCAGTACTTGGGAGGCTGAGACAGGAGGATCTAGGTTTGCAGCCAGCCTCAGCAACTTAGTGAGGCCCTCTGCAACTTAGTGAGACCCTGCTTCAAAATAAAGAATAAAATATAGGGCTGGAGGTGTAGCTCAGAGGTAGAATGTCCCTGGGTTCAATCCCCAGTACCGCAAAATAATAAATAAATAAATAATAAATAAATAAATAAATAAATAAGGAAGCCAGGCATGGTGGTACACACCTATAATCTTAGTAATTGGGAGGGTAGGGCAGGAGGATTGCAAGTTTGAGGCCAGACTCAGCATTTAGTGAGACCCTGTCACAAAATAAAAAATAAAAAGGGTTGAGGGTATAGCTAAGAGGTAGAGTGTTCTAGGTTTCCAGTACCAGAAAAAAAATTTAATGCTTATATGATTTAAATTAAACAGAAGATGTCCTCTGAGTACCATTCAGACTGCAGTAGGCAGAAATCTAGAAATGGCTTCCAACATTGAACACTCTATGAAACCTCTAAAATGCTGTGGTATCTTCTGGGGGTGATGTTATGCTACGTGGCTTTGCTGATCTTCAGATAGAGAGATGGTCTGGGTGAGTCTGATCTAATCACAGGAGCCACTTTAAAGGCAGGTTCCTTTTTGTTTTTTCTTCTTCTGGCTAGTAGTAGAAAGAGGAAGTCAGAGAGAGTCAAAGCGTGAGGACTCCATTCACTATGGAATCAAGGTCCTTAGCTGACAGCCATTGAGAAAATAAGGACCTCAGTCTTATGGCTGCAAACAATTGAATCATGCCAACAGCAGAAACGTACTTGGAAGGGGACTCCCAAACTCCACATGGGAATGCAGTGCTCCAACACCTTGACTTCAGCCTGTGAGATCCTAGACGTAGAACCCAGCCTTTTATCACAAGTGTAAGCTGAAAAATGAATGTGTGAGAATTTGTTTCACAACAATAGAAAACTGACATAGGGGGCAATAAACTTTTATAAAGACTAATTCTAAAATAAAGAATAGTTACTATCTTCTGTAATGAAACCATAATGGAACCTTTAAAAAGAGATGTTTGGAGAACAACCCCCATGCGTTTCAAGGGGTTCAGCAGGAAAGAGCTTCATTATCCACTTATAAGTTTACATTGTGTGGCTCTAGTTGATTCCACCACATGAGGGTGGGTGTGCACTCTTAGTGCTTAATGTATTCTGTGGGATTTCATCCATATTAAAGAGGCAAATGCTTTTTTGGGGTGGGGGAGGGAGAATATTTTAATGATCTTTGGAAGATGCCAAGGCCTTTTTTGTGGCCTTATTCAACTTCCCCCAAAACTTGACTCAGACCCTGTCACATTGAGAAAATATATGTGACTTTCTTTTATTCTTTCATGTGTTTTGAGTTTCATAGCATATGCTGTTTATATTCGGTTTCTATAGAGAGTTCCTTTTTGTCTTGTAAACAGTTGCAAAGATTTACCTAGAGCTGTGTGGGTTTTCTTTTCCTTTCTTTATCCGCTCACCATCTCCCCCTTTGGAAAGTCTGAATAGTTCCAAGGATTAGCAGCAGCTAAACTTTAGTCATGTTTTGCAATAGATAAATGCCGTTATTGTTCCATGTTGGCTCCTCTGGATGGTGTGAAATTAACCAGTTGTCTTATTCTTCTTGTAGTGAGCTCACAGTCCACATCTGCACCATCATTCCTCCTTGTGCTTCATTGACTTGTCAGAAAGTACCTAGAAATGAGCCCCTCATATCTAATGAGGTCCCAAGGCCAAGTTTTTCTTCTTCCAAATGAGTTAGATACTTCTGGAAAGGATAATTGACTCCTCTCTCTTAAGGATTTCATACATGACAGATATTTTACTACTCAAATAAAACATGTTATTTTTTGTGTTTATTAATTTTCTCATTTCTTCAGGAAAGGGCCCTACCACTCAAAGAGGTCTGAAAGACATAAACATTTATGGATACTAAGTGGAAAATCAATACGGGGCTTGATCCAAGATGCGTCCACTTGGCACTTGGGTAAATGTTAAGTCTCATAAACTGCCATGCATTTTGTCTCCTAAGAAATACTCTGGTCTTGATTCTGACACTTTGAAATCTATTATAGAAAAGCACGATAGCTTCCTTGATCTCCACATTAAATATATGAACAATAAAAATACAGATTCATCTGAACCCTTTTGCATTTTTAACCTAACCCTTCTGGAAATAATATGTTTTAACATTCCTTCATACTATAGATCAGTGCTGTTCCATGAGGTATTTATGCTTAAATTTCTCAAAATTAAATAAAATTTAAAACTCAGCTTCTCAGTCATACTAGCCACTTTTCAAAGGTTCAAGAGCCCCAAGTGGATGGCGTACCATAGTGGATAAAGAGATTCGTGGAGCATTTCTATCATCACAATATGTTCTATTGGATGACACTGCCATAGAGCCACAAAACCACCAGCTAAGCACTGAGATATGCATTAAATATGCATTAGAAATTATTTTAAAAAGTGAAATATGTCTTATTGAGCCTAAGATCCAGACTGTCTCAAAGTCCATAGTTCCTTTATGCTGCTAAAATCATTTTAAAGTATTTTTTTCAGAATTTCTTGTGGCAGGCTTTAGCCAGTTCTACCAAAGGACATAGAGAAGAAATTCATATCTCCCCTTATCATAATCTTGCCATCCTTGCAGATTTTAATCATCTGCCCTTTTTTACTATCAATATCAGTGGTCCTCATCATCGCAAGTTTCCTTCTTAAAATAAGTGGATCAAGTACTTGCTACAAGTCTAAGGGTATCAGGCACTAAACTAGGAATGCTTAAGATATAATGATTAATTTGTTAATATACCCAAACTAGTCTTTACCTGTACTCTGAGCTCACCTCTAACTCTCCTTTCGATACCAATGTAAATGCCATGTGTTCTGGGAAGCCATCTCTCACTCTCTAAAAATGAGGCTAGTGCTGTACTCTGTGTACCCACTCTAACTCACACTTCTCTTACTATAATAGTCACCCCACTTGATTATCAAACTTAATGTAGTCAACTGCCTTTGCTCACCTCTTAAAACAGTGAACCACCAAAGAATTATGTGTCTTGATTATCACTGGATATCTAATTCCTAGAATAGTCCTTGGTACTTGGTAGGGTTTTTTAAATTAATTTGTTTTGCTCTTAAATAGTTTTTGCTTTGATATTGTAAGATTTTTTTGTTTGTTTTGCTTTACAGATTATATTAGGTACCATACCTACCCCTCGCAATATTACCTCTAAATAATAGTTTTAAAAATCATTCTGGTTACCTTGAGAAAAGTATTATGTCTTTTACTATAAAAGAAGTACAAGACTGAGCCTTTTTCCAGAATATTTAATCCAGCATGAAATAGTATGCTAAAAATATGGGCATTGAAAGCAGAAGACCCAATTAATATTTTTTCTCTGCTGCCAAATTTGTTATGTGTCATTCATCTCATTACTATATCTTTGTTCTCGAGGGTCCTTTTGTATAAAATGGATATGACTATGTCTATCTCATAAAATTTCCAAAAGAACTCAATTAAATAATGCATGATGAGTGCCACATGCATGGTAGCATGCTAAATATATGCACAAATATCAATGTCTTATTTTTCCTACACTCAGTAATTATCCCTGTAAACAATGACTAGTAGTTTGTTTTGCTTTTCTTCTTTGGATTCCTTTAGAGATTGCTTTGTTTTGTTTGATTTCTCCCCTTTCCTGTTAGTACTTTAATATCTGATCTTCCTCTTCCTCTCACTTTCTCCCCCTAGTCACATCCTAGCTGATGACATCCAGAGTATAATTGAGCATTGACCTCTGCACAAATAAGCATCTGTCTTGCACATTTAGGACATAATGTTGCCTGTAATCCCTCCCAGCTCATAATTCTAAATTACTTTTGAAATATCTGTTTAATTTTAGGTTGGTAAGTTAAAACTGTAAAATTATTTTGGCAGATAATGTGTTTTCAAAAGACATTTTATTCTGTGTATATTAAATAGTTTCATCTCACAATGAACTGACATTTTGTGCGTCCTTGACCACACAACACATTAGAAACTGTGACTTAGTTGGCAAAAGTTCATCTACTTTTTGGAAGAAGTTTAAAATCATACTTTTTCTTTGTATTGTGTTCATATTGTGTTGGTTTTAAAGATATTCTAATGCCTTGGCTTTTCTTTCTTTCCTTCTTTCTTTCTCTTTCCTTTTTTTTTTTCTAGAAAATAAAGTAGATGCATCCTTCACAGTTACTGCTTTCAAATCTATTGTAATCTCAAAGGTTATATGTTATTGATGCATGTAGTGGTCTGTAAAATAGACTCCTTAGATAGCAAAATTCTAATACCTGAAATCTGTGAATATGTTACATGGCCAAGAGGACTTTTCAAGCATGATTAAGATTCTTGAAATGGGGAGATGATCCCAGATTATTTGGAGGGCTCAAGAGAATCACAAGGATCCTTTTAAGAGTAAGGCAGGAGGGTCACAGTCAGAGATAAAGACAGGAAAATAGAAGCAAAGGGTAAAGCGATGGAGGTCAGTGGGACAAGGGATGCAGATGGCCTCCACAAACTGAAAAAGGCCAGGGTTGTCCACTGGAGCCTCCAGAATAAATTGACTCTAAATGCCTCAATTTCAGTCTGTTAGATTCACTTGGGATTTCTGACTTCCAGGACTGTAAAATAAATTCAGACTGGTCATTAAACCAGTTAAAACATTAAGTGTTTGGTAGTTTATTAGGGCTGCAATAGGAAGCTACTATGATGTCTCAAATTTTTAGAAAGCTTGTCTCCAAAGTCAAAATCCATTATGACAACACCAAAACAATGTACCTTTAACATCAAAGGGGCTCATCATTTATTTAAGTGTACATCTTCTTGCCAAATCACTGCACCTGAGCATTTGGGCTGGATGAATTCTTTCTTCCCACAGAGTAAGTCCATTCTGGAATGTAAGTACCAAACGAATTCATATGATCCTCTGAGAATTCATAGACCAAGAACATATATGTTTATATTTATCTATTTTAATTGGTCCTGAGCTGATATGCAAAAATTTCCTTTATATCTAGATGAAAGGTCATTTGAGGAAAGTTTTCATATGCTGCATAATTATTTGTTGACTAATAGACTTGGGAGTGTTTAATAGACAAATAAATAAGGTAGAATGAATTTGGTTAAGGAGGACTGCAGACAGGGGACAAGAAAGATATTTCTACATTTTTAAATATAGTCAAAGTATCCTAGAAAACATTTGAGGCCCATTCTTTGTGGGAAAAAATTATTTTCTCTTCATCAGCTTTCCTTAACCACTCATAATAGTGTTAAGTAGATTTAATCAAACAAAATACATTATAAAAAGCATGGGATGCCCTGGGTTGAAATATGTGTTTGGAACCTTACATAGCATGTAATGACTCAATTAGTCTTGGCCATTGTCACTGACTCTCTTGGACTTACAAAATTAAACCTCCCTGCATCTGGGCAAAATGCATGATTTCCAGGATTCTTTCCCATTCTAAACACTGACTTATGTTATGACTTCATGCAAACTTACTCTATATCACACATAGAAAAACAACTTGAGGAGCAATTAACAAATTCCTGCTAATATAAAGCCTCCCAAGGAAACTTTCCAACTTCTCTGACCCTCTCTGCAACTCATTAGCAGCCCCAGCAAGTTGCTCCCTGTGCTCCTATTTTATTTAAGGTATCTGTTAATGGCTCTGTCCTTCTTTTTTGACTATAAGCTCAGAAGGGCATAGACCAAGTCTTACACTTGGAAGGCTCTAAATATACACTTGTGGACCATGGCCCCTCCCCAACCCATTTCTTTAAGGGGCTTTAGTGATTTCAAGTGGGAATAAGGGCATGTATTTACAGGATTAGCAGGTGTCTTCTGTGAGTCAAGCAAAATATCCCCAGTTTAAATCTCACTCATTCTCTGCACTAGCAAAGAAGGGTTCCTCCTGATGCCCAAATTCCTGCTTCTTTTGTTTCAAGCTCATTGAGACCCCTTCTATAATGAGTTATACACCCTTTGCAATCTGCATAGACATCAAGAGCACATACTTACTATCACTGTCTAAGTCTCTGATAGGCTTTTGGATGATTATTGATCAAACTATTTTATAACCAGAGATGATGAATTTTGATTAAGCATGAATTGTTGGTAAATGAGATCATCATTGCCTTAAGTAACATGGGAAACATGATTCTGATGTTTTCATAGTATGTGAGGCTATGTTTACATCTTTGGTTTTGGTGGCAGAGGCTGCCTTTGATAAGTAAGCAAGGGGCAGAGAAGATTTGAAAGAAAAGGGAAAAAAAAGACATATGTGATTGCCTTTGGAACCTGTATTTTTCTTAATGGCTAAAGCCAAAATAATTATGTTTTTGATGAGTTGCCATTTCAGTTCTCTGAGATGTACCCAAAATATGCCTTTAAAATGTGATCCAAATTGTGTATTTCTGGGTATTTGACATTGTTTTTCATGAATCAACTTTAGTGGTTACTTAGTCATTGGATATTGTAACAGCCTAATTTCTCTTTGTCAGTCTATCCAGTGGCCACTGCAATATGGGCATTCAATATATAATTCAAAATTAGTCAGAAGTGTCACTTTGGCTTAGATAGAGAAGCCCGAATGTTCCAGTGATATAAAATTGAATCGGAAAGCTTAACCTCACCCTGGGCCAAGCACCAGAATCAACATGCTGCTTTAAATGACTCATTTGTCAGAGACTCAATTTTCTCATCTTTTAATGTTAATGGAAAGTATGCCCAACTCAAACTCTATAACTCGCTGCAATGTAGGCTTCTAATATTCTGAAAAGATTGAGTAATTATTCCTCTTCCTGACTTACATGTATTTAGTCATCTAGTTCCACATGGTTCGGAACATATATAATCTAATTGATATTTAAAACCAAATTGAGAATCATATCCTGGTTTCTTTCCAGGCAGAACCATTTTTCCTGGAATGATTCCTGGCATGGCAAGACTGGTGGACCCAGAACCCATGTCCCTGTGTGCTCACGACATTCTCTGCCTAATCCATCACTGTCTTCCATCAATCTAAGGTATTCCTCACATGCCCAGAGGTCTTCTCTGTATACCAACTTAAAGCCACATTGTCGCTCTCTACCACATAACTTGTTAAACTTTGCCTGGATTATATCATCGTGTGATGTTTTTCTTGTTCTTCCTTTAAAATATAAGCTTGGTAATTGCTGTTGAATCAGCACTCCCTAAAAGAATGTCTGTCACTTAATAAACATTTAATAAAAAGATGGTAAATTTTATTCATGCTTTAAGAAAATGGAATATAACTAAAATCTAACCACGATATGCAAACCCTGCCATTGTCTTGAATTTCTACAATATGATAGAGACAACTAATCCCAAACAGTAGACTTTCAATTCCTTTGTTTCTCAGCACCAGTTATTGTCACCATGACTACCTTGGCTACAATGTCACATCCTATCCAGGGCCTAAGTGTTGCTCTGAATTACTATACACTTAAACTTGCAAATGCCTAGCTTCCTTTCCCTAACCTGTTCATCGTTTCCTTCTATTTCTCTTACTTTCTTGCTGCTACTTAACCCCTCTGTATACTACTTGCTTCCATCCTATCAATAAATACCTTCTATATTTGCTTCAGGGTCCATTATATCAACGACAAAGCTCTTCCCTTGGTCTTCTTATCTTTCTAATCTGCATACCACTATACACAACTTAATAATTTATATTTTTAAATATTATTTTAAAATAGTGAATCCCAAATTTATATTTCCAATGCTAATCTCTTTCTTGAGTATTTCAAATTAATTTTAAGACATCCAAGCCTAGAGCTGATATAGGAATATTTTAAGCAATAGCTTGTATTTGGTTTTCAAATTCATTTACTCTAGAGCTTGGTAGAGATAAGAAATAATATTCCTATTCCCCTTCCAAGTTTAAGGACATTGAGAAACACAGGAGTCAAGCAGATGGTGTATTGTAACAAAAGCTTCAATGATATTACAGCCGAAATTTAGACACACATCCACCCACACAAATATAGAACTTTTTTCTAGAGTCCTACTCTCATTGAATGTATGGCATAAAGATCAGAGATGAACTGGGGCTTTTCCAGAGGGGAGAGGGTGGTAATTACACATACTCAGTTCCTTTTACAAACCTCTTTAATCAAATAAACCATCTTCTCTCTCCTAGAAAAAGGAGTAAACAAGGAGACTTCCCTTACTATGAAAACATATTGCAGGGGACAAGAAGTTATCCACCAAATTCACTCTTCTAAAAATGTAAGTTGATCAATTTTTTTTTTTTTTTTGCGGTACCGGGGATTGAACGCAGGGTCGTTCTACCTCCGCGCTACGCCCCCGGCCCTATTTTTTATACTTTATTTTGAAACCGGGTCTCACGAAGTTACGGAGGGCCTCACTAAGGAGAGAGAGAGAGAGAGAGAGAGAGAGAGAGAGAGAGAGAGAGTGCTGAGGCTGGCCGCGAACCCAGATCCTCCGGTCTCTGCCTCCCAAAGTACTGGGATTACAAGCGTGCGCCACCACGCCTGGCTGATCAATTTTTTTAATTGTAAGAAGCATTGACATATCTCTTAGAGCTTTAATAAAACAAATTGGGAAAATGTTAAAATTAATCAAGGAATAATAAGGAATGTCAGTAACTAACAAATAGGTACTTAGCTATTGACATTCCTTATTATTATAATGAAAATAACTTTAAGCACATAATTTGATCAGTAAAAGTAATTATTTCAGGCTTTTTTAAATCTTGTATTCACTCCTCTCAAACCATGTTATGTTGCAAAAAGGTTATCATTAGCCTATAAAGTTTAATGATATAGTGAAACAAAAATAAAAAAGTAAAAATATTAATAGCTATAGTAATATCCATAATGACAATTCATTTCCAAGTCTGGGACATAGTCACAAGGAAATTTTTCTCCAACATCACTTCTTGACTCCCTGGCTTATATTTCTATACTCAATTCAAAACTCTGTTGTCTGGCATTCATCAGCTGTCATTTCCTAACTCCTCTCTTCTCCAACCTCATTTATCATTTCTTCCTGCTATATTCCTTCAGATATTCAGTACACATTTGCTATCTTGCCTCTTGGAACATCTCTACCCAAATCGCACATGGCCTTGCTTTGTGATGCTCTTCCTCAGACCTAATCACATTTGCCAAGAAAAGCCCTCGTGCCCTCTACCACCTCTTCCAAAGAGCTTTCAAAACTTTGTCTGTTTCAGGAACTATTCTCTAATTCCACTGTGCTTCATAACCGCTTAGACGCTCATATTATACCACCAATCACTTTTAAAGTTCTGAAAGTAGAATATGGGTCTTCTGGATTCTATTGCTATTTTCTCATCAAACAAGATTATAACATATATAATATATTATATTATATATATTATATATATATATTGCTCTCTGTCCTTTTGCACATATAATCCAGTCTTGTTCCTACTTGTAGTTGCTCAGTGTCTAGTTCTGCCTAATTTTCATTTCTCCCTTTCTCTTTTCTTCCTTCAACTAGGACAACTTAAACACTCCTTTCTAAAAATAAAAAGAAAGAAAGAAACCCTGATATAAGTGATAGTCTTCCAAAATAAACACAAAGTTCTATGATGGCAAGGGCTATATCTATTTTATTCTCCACTACCTAATCTGTCTGACCTTATTTCTCCACAATAAATGCTCAATAAATATTTTCTAAGTGAATGGATGGATGTCTTCAGGGTCCATTGTCAAGTTGTTTTCATTGTGAAAGTACAGAGATCCTGGTGGCGACACCTGGGCTCCCAATTCTCTGTCCCTGTGTCTCTGTCAAGGCAACCTGCACAGAGACTTGATCCACTCTTCGGATTTGGCTTTGGCTTGAACCTCAGAGAAATGACTGACTTATTTCTATTCTTTGACTTATGTTCATGTTGGAAAATACTTACCACCCTCAGTTACTATTACTTCATCCACATTCCCCATGGCAGTGATCATTCTTTTAGCATTTATTCATTTATTTATCAGATACATTTCAAGTATACATTAATAAATTGCCAGACAATGCATTAAGCAGCGAGGGAGTAATGAGTGAACAAAATAAACATAGCCTTTCTCTCAAAAGTGAGTATTCATATGAATAGCAAATAGAAACAAAAATGTAATTATATAAATACACAAGTTTCTGATTGAGAAAAATGTTCTCAAAGTGAAATCAGCTCAGATGAGCATCAGACTTCTTATCCCTGGTTCTGGAAGTTTAAGGTGAAGGGATAACATCCACAGAGCACTGAGAACTAAAGTTGTGAAACGAAAGACCACCTATGCAACAAAGAAATTTCTGGTCTCTACTAGTAAAGGAAAAAATCTTTGTGGGTTTGCAAAAATTCAGAGAATATTTCAATAATGTATTTCTATATCAGATACCAAAAAAAAGGAAAGACAGACTCTAGAAATGTGGAATATAAGTGCTACAGAAGAGTTCTTGACAATACTTATATAAGCTTTTCTTGCAAATATTTGTGAACTAATGATCATAGCAAAACCTGATTATAGGCAATGGGTAAAAAGGAGATAAGATCATTCCAAAGAAAGAGGGTAGACATTGGAGATTTTTTTCTATTTAAAGATTTTATTTTTCTGAGATGAAAGAAAGCAGTAGACAACTATTGTATCATCACTCTGGCAGTAACTGTTATTATACAGATATTAGAACCAGACTACTTAGGTATGTGATCCTGGGTAAGTAAATGAAACTTCCTGCTGCTCAGCCACCTCATCTGTAAAATGGAAATAAAGATCTTAGAATCTACCTCTTCAGTTGTTTTGAGAACTTTAGTATAAGTGTTTGCTCTTACCTTATTTTTGTATAAAAATGATAAATAAGGATTAAATTCTCAGTGCTATGAAAAGAACTGTACAAAGGAATTGCAAAGAGTAGTAGAAGGCCCAGTTAACATGACTTTAAGAAAAAATACAGCCGGGCGTGGTGGCGCACGCTTGTAATCCCAGTACTTTGGGAGGCAGAGACTGGAGGATCAGGGTTCGCGGCCAGCCTCAGCTCTCTCTCTGTCTCTCTCTCCCTCTCTCTCTCTCTCTCTCTCTCTCTCTCT
>PVJS01038614.1:0-19307 GCA_004027185.1 Glis glis
AAAGAGAGAGAGAGCTGAGGCTGGCCACGAACCCGGATCCTCCGGTCTCCGCCTCCCAAAGTACTGGGATTACAAGCATGTGCCACCACGCCCAGCTATTCTTTATTTTTAAACAGGGTCTCACTAAGTTGCGGAGGCCTCACTAGGTAGCTGAGGCTGGCCGCGAACCCGGATCCTTTGGTCTCAGCCTCCCAAGTACTGGGATTACAAAGGTGTGCCACCACGCCCGGTTTAAGACTCTGTCTCAGAATAAAAGGGGCTGGAGATATAACTCAGTGGTAGAACATGCCTGGGTTCAATCCCCAATACTGAAATAAATAAATATACATGTGAAAGGCAACTTTTACCTATCTGAGCATATTTAATAGGGCATGTGCCCCAGTAATACCATCAAAAGTATTTAGAGCCGGGTATGGTGGTGCGCACTTGTAATCCCAGTACTTGGGAGGCTGAGACAGTAGGAACACAGGTTCGAGGACAGCCTTAGCAAATAGTGAGACTCTTAGCAACCTAGCGAGACCCTGTAGAATGCCCCTGAGTTCAATCCCCAGTACCACCCAAAAAATTTAGAATTTGCTTTGTGTGTGTGTGTGTGTGTGTGTGTGTGTGTGTGTGTGTGTGTGTTAGTTGCTAGGGGTTGTATCCAGGAACATTCTACCTGTGAGCTATACCCCCAGCCCTTTTTATTTTTTGTTTTGAAGCAGAGTGGGTCTCGCTAAGTTGCTGTGGCTGGTCTTGAAACTGTAGTCCTCCTGTCTCAGCCTCCCAAATACTAGAATTATAGGAGTCCTTCAAACCCAGTTTAGGATTTGTTTTGTTAACACTTGTTTCTTTTCCTTTTACTCTTGACAACTTTGGAATGCAAGTAAATCAGATTAAGGAATCAGCTCAGTGTTCTTGTCCCTTTAATTTCCTTGCCTTCTCTACAGACTAGTCTTTGGTTGTGGGGAATTTGATTAGGGCCCTCAACTTTTTTTTTTTAACATTTGTGTTTTCTGCTTTGACTTCTCTCCCTAAGATTTTTATTTTTTCTTTTCTTTGAGATGGTGTTTCACCATGTTACCCAGGCTGGTCTCTGACTTTAGTACTCAGGCCATTCTCCCGCAACCTACTGAGTAGCTGGGACTGTAGGCATGCACCACAGTGCCAGGCTCTCCACTTGGCATTTTTATTGAAAAGACAGCATGAAGCCGAGTGTGGTGGCACACACTTGTAATCCCAGTACTTGGGAGGCTGAGACAGGAGGATCACAGGTTGGCGGCCAGCCTCAGCTACTTAGTGAGGCCCTCAGCAACTTAGTGAGACACTGTTTCAAAATAAAGAAAAAAAAAAATAGGGCTGGGGGTGTAGCTCAAAGGTACAATGCCCCTGGGTTCAATCCCTGGTACCGCAAAAAAAAAGAAAAAGACAGCATGATAATTAATTGTTTCCCCTCCAGCACTGGGCTCAACTTTTAAGCACTCACTGATACATTTAATCCTTGCATCAATTTTGTTTAGTAGTTTACTAGTTTAAAGAGTTTACATGTCCAGTGCCATACAGCAAGGAAGAAGCCTTAGGACTCCTATGTATTCTAAGAACAGAGGCAGCTGAACCTTAACATCCAGCTGGTCTCCACTTTTGCCTCTAGTGTGAAGACAACCCCCATAGATTCTGTCTCTTGTTGTTTTGAGACAGGATCTCACTGTGTTGCCCAGGCTGGTCTTGAACTTCTAAATAGGTGCATGCCACCATGCCCAGGGCCTTGCACATGCAAAGCACAAGTTCTACCACTGAGCTACACTCCAGCCCCAAGAAGTGAGTTTTTAGCTCATCTCCAGAAGGTTGGGTCCCACCCCTTGGCTGGCTATGCTCATCTCCTGTAAAAAATAACAGGAATACAAATGTTCTTCTGGAATTATATCCCAGCCCTACAACCCACTTGAACCAAATCAAATAAGAGGAATGGAAGCAAAAACCAGAGTTCCCTTCCCGTCCATTGAAGTGTAATCAGTGTGGTCAGCCATTTCTAGAGCTTTTTTATTCCAATGTAATATGAAATAGTTTGGAAAATTGTTTTCCTTGAATAAAGGTATTTCTTGTAAGTAAGTCAGGACCAGTAGCTTTCCAGCTTAATTTTTAAATGTTTTATTTCTGTATTCTTATGAAATTAAGCATTTTCTACAAATCCAAACATGTACCACTTCATTAGATAAGGAAATGATTAGCAAGTGCTCTCTGTTTTGCAGGTTGTAGGCCATAAAGAAGGGCTAGATGTTATGGAGAGAGCTGATCCTTTATTTCTTTTAATTGGACTTCCTACTATTCCTGTCATGCTGATATTAGGCAAGATGATTCGCTGGGAGGATTACGTGCTTAGACTATGGCGTAAATACTCAAATAAACTACAAATTTTGAACAGTATATTTCCAGGTAAGGCCCGTGAATTGTGTATATAAAGTATATGTCAAATTGACCTTGAAGAACCATGACATGGTTTTTAGAAATGTTTAAAGATATTTTTTAGCTGTATTTTTTCGGGTGTGTTTTCACCAATATGCTATGTTTTTTCCTCTAGGGATTGGTTGTCCTGTTCCTCGAATTCCAGCTGAAGCTAATCCTTTAGCAGATCATGTCTCTGCTACCCGAATTTTGTGTGGAGCCCTTGTCTTTCCTACTATTGCGACAATAGTTGGTAAACTGATGTTCAGTAGTGTTAACTCTAATTTACAAAGGACAATCTTGGTAAGATGGCTTTAATATTACTCTTTTCAAATGGCATACAAAAGAGAATGAATTGTGTTTGTTTTAAAAGGGAGGGGGAGCCGGGCATGGTGGCACACGCTTATAATCCCAGTACTTGGGAGGCTGAGACTGGAGGATCCGGGTTGGTGGGCAGCCTCAACTACTTACTGAGGCCCCCCACAACTTAGTGAGACCCTGTTTCAAAATAAAGAATAAAATAGTAGGCCTGGGGGTGGACCTCCGAGGTAGAATGCCCCTGGGTTCAATCCCCAGTTCCGCAAAAAACAAACAAAAAAATAAATAAAAGGGAGGAGGACTGTACAAATACTCGATGAGTACCTGCAGCCTCTATTTGATCCCCCTGTCATCCACTGGCTTGAGTAGAAACACAAAGGGGAGGAGCCACTGCCACCACGCGGAGGAATTCCTCTTCTGGAGCATGCATGGGTCACATCCATTCCTCTTGCCAACTGGGCTATGGCAAAGGGCTCCTGCTGGTGGGTCGGATCCTAACACAGAAATAGCCTTTCTCTGAAATGAATATCAAAGTTTTTGACTTTCTGGGCCTATAGAATGGGAATGGTAGCTACCTCAGAATAATTACGAGGATTAATGAAATAAATACTGGCACATAGGCAGCACTGCTGTTGGTTACCGTCATTATTATTCTCAGTTGCTCCCTCTAGTGGCAGTCTGCACGTAGTGCTCTGGCATTCTCCTTTCTGTAGCTGAATGGGTGGATATAGAGCCAAGTGGAAGGCAGATTACTCAGACAGGATAATGGGAGGGCAGCTCTGTCCTCTGGTACCTGTAGTATCTTCCTCTCTCACACCCTAGTAGAAAAGAGAATGTTTCACTTGTAGTCATCTGAACTAGTTCAGCATCAAAGCCTGTCTTTTGTGATCTAAATTTTTATTGTTTCTCTAGGCCTGCATTTTAAAAAGCTAATTTTTCTTTTTATTTTAGGGCGGAATTGCTTTTGTTGCCATAAAAGGAGCATTTAAGGTTTACTTCAAACAGCAGCAATACTTACGTCAGGCACACCGCAAAATTCTAAATTACCCAGAGCAAGAAGAAGCATAAAACTGACTTCCGGTTGTTCTGCAGTCCTCTCATCCTTATGAGTCTGTTGTGTTGTTTTGATTCCATCATTAATGCACTAGTGGAGACTTGTTATAAGCTGCTGCTCCTATATTTTTTAAAAATATAATAAAGTACCTAGGGCAGGGAAAATCCTCTCAGTAATCACGGAATCTAAGGATGTGATTCGTTTTCATTGTTTTGTATGTACTTTCATGGTGGTCATCCGAACCATTATCTTAGCATGATAAACCTGAGTTTGTTCATATTTTCTTCAAACAGAAATGTAAAGATCAAACTGTACAAATATTAAAAATGCACATGTTTTATTCTAATGCCTCTTTTGTACATGTTCATGTTCAGTGTTTTCTTAGAATCAGCAACTTAATGAAGGTACTGTGAGGATTTTTCTCACTGGCATAATTTGATTAAATGCAAAACAGGAGTCCATGTTAATATGAAGAAACGTAAGTTGGTTATGAATAAATAACAAACCAAAAATGTATGTAAACATTCAAATGATTATCTGAACAAGTGAGATTTTTGTCATGTTTTCCTTAACCCATGTGATGTCCTCCAAAATGTGTAGGGTAAAAAGTTCACAGGGCTTCCAAATCACTTTTTCACTATTAAATTTTTATTTATACAAAGTTGACATCTCATAGCTCATAATATAATTTTGACTCGTGTAGTCTTGATTAGTGGGTGTATGCATGTGTGTGTGTCATCAGATCCTTTGATCTCTGGAGTAAGGTATTTAAATCCATATTTCGAGATATTAGAGCTGCCAGATTATAGTAGTTTGGGCAGAGAACAATTTGCCAAAAAAATTACTTTACTCTCCTCTTTTATTGATTCAGTTATCCAGATATTTGTTAATCATCTCCTATTTACCCCAGGCACTGTACAGAGTGCTATACAGTACAGTAGTGAATAAGAAAAATTTGGTCCCAGCTCTCAGAGTTTATAATTTAGTTTCTACAAACAGAAAACTAGCAGTGAGTGAACCAACATGAGGCCTTGAGCTCTTTGCCTTTCTGTCAGTCAGTGAGGAGATAATTATGAAAACAAAGTCTTGAATAAATATTGAGGCCATTGTTTTATAGCTAAGTCAGTTTATTTTAGAAAACCAATCCTAATGTTTTTAGATTTTAATTGCTTGTCATATTGATGAGGCTAGTACCTTAATTGTTTAGTTTTGTATGCATTTCTCAAAAAGTTATTTTAAGCCATTTTCAATAGAATGGCCATCTTAATGTTTAATAATCTTTCAGTTATTTTCATTAGTTAACATTAAATTTTTTAAAGATAATTCCAAAAACCTTATTTTTGTTCACAGTATTTAATGCATGATAACAGTAAATGTTTCCCCTTACTGATAAGTGGCCACTTCTCTTTAGGAGTGTACAAATGTAGATTGAGCTATGTTAAATTGCAATAATGTATGCTAATTTTAGTAATTAAAAACTGGTATCTTTATATAGTGTGAACATCTTAATTTTGAGTTATATGGTATTTACATGAATGGCTGTTGAACATTCAAAGTTGTAATTATTTGGGGAGAAAGAAGATGTGACTGAGCCTTATTAAGAACACTGCTAGCCGGGCGGGCGCAGTGGCACACACCTGTAATTCCAGCACTTGGGCGCTGAGACAGGAGGATCACAGGTTCAAGGCCAGCCTCAGCAATTTAGCAAGACCCTGTTTCAAAATAAAGGACTGAGCTGGGTGTGGTGCTGCATGCTTGTAATCCCAGTACTTGGGAGGCTGAGATCAGAGGATCCTGGTTCGCGGCTAGCCTCAGCTACTTAGGCCCTCTGCAACTTAGTGAGGCCCTGTTTCAAAATAAAATGAATAAAAAAATGGGGCTCAGAGGTGGAATGCCCCTCCCTGGGTTCAATCCCCAGTACCAAAAAAACACTGCTACTGTTCTGAAGGGGAAATATAAAATCTATGCTTATATATAAAAATAACTTAGACTATATAGCTATAATTATAAAATATATTGGCTTTTCTTTAATTTTTAATATGAAATATTAAATAGACATTTCCTGCATAATTTTGTTACATAAAACAGCTTCTCCTAAAATTACACAAGCACACAGTTCTGGTTTGACTGCTTTACTGCCCAAGATGTGGAGGGTTGGGTTTGTTGGCATCAAGGCCCCAGGGCCAGGGAAGCAGCAGTCCTAATTCTCTGAGGACAGGAGGGAGGGGTTTCTTGGGCTGTGGGGAGGGAACTACAAGTGCCTGGGGACCAGAGTGACCTCTAGCCCTGGAATTGAACACTTCAGACTAAAGATCCTTAGCCTGAGAAGCACCGTGTGCCAGTTGTTCCAGGAAGGCGGCCTGCCCCACCACAGAGCAACAAAAGAACACGGGTGGACTGAACGCTGGTTGGGCCTGCGTTCACATCCCTAATTCAACTTTCAAGAACTATGACCTTGGCCAAGCAACTTGACTTTTCTCAGCCACAGTTCATTTCTGAGATGCAAATAACACTTAAAAGACTGTTTCTAGGATTAACTGAGAAATTAAAGGGACAGGCATTTTAGGTGCAAAATAGTCCTTAGAGTAGTAGCTGCTTCTTAATTGCTACATAGTATGTTTGCGCTCTATGAAAAGGGAATGAAGAGGTGAAAGAAAGGCAGTAGAAGACAAATTGATGTAGAGTTTTGGAATGGATGGGTATATTTTAGGTTTTCCAGTATATTTTCATATTGCTTTTCTGTGTTATTTTTAGAAACTTTAATGTTTTGAACCTCTTTTATAAAATTGACAACTAGTAGGATTCTATTACTTGCAGGAGTTAACATCTATTAAGCTGAAAATATTGTTCATGATTACATGATTATGAAATGACTGTGAAGAATATAAAATAAACTTAGTGACTTAGTCACTGCCCTGCTAATTCTGTAATTTTTAAGTCTTATTTTTAATATAGCAGACTATCTCAATACTGGCTGGATTAGGTCAAATAAAGAATTTTTATGTTCACTAGTTGTATTTTGTCTGTTGAACAAATTCCAAAACAATTCATTAATTCTGTACCTACATAATTGTTTTAAAATCATAGTTACCAGGACTCCAGTGAAATTTATGTAAAAAATACCCTGATTTTTTTAAAAGTTGTGTAAGAGGAATTTGTGTTAATTATGTAATCAGACTAGCTTAAATTCCAAGTATGTTCTAATTATTGAATTTTTATTTATTTACTTTTTTGCGGTACTGGGGATTGAACCCAGAAGCATTCTATCTCTGAGCTACACCCCAGCCCTATTTTTTATTCTTTATTTTGAAACAGGGTCTCACTAAGTAGCTGAGGCTGCCTCAAACCTGAGATCCTCTTGCCTCAGCCTCCCAAGTACTGGGATTACAAGCATGCGCCACCACACCCGGCTAATTATTGAAATGTATCCAGTACTTGGAAGGCTAAGAAAGGAGGATCCCAGGTTTGTGACCAGCCTCAGCAACCTTAGTGGGGCCCGCTGTAACTTAGACCCTATTTTGAAATAAAAAATAAAATGGACTGAGGGTACAGCTCAGAGGTAGAATGTCCGAGTTCAATCCCCATCATTACACACACAAAAATAAAAAAAGAAAGCAACATATCTTCCCTTACCCATCCTCAGAGCCCCGTGGACTGATGCGATTAGACAAGCAACTGGACAAGAGCTGTGGGTGGGCTCATGCCATGGATCTCAAGTGATTGGGAACACAAATTGCTTCCTCTGAAATCCTAAGAATTTAAGTTTCTGACGTAGATTAGAATCTTCTAGAATGAGTAAATCAAATAAAGGCCCTTGCATCCATGGGGATTGATTGAGTTGGTTCTAAGGCATTTCATTACGCTCTTCTGAGAAAGAGTTAGACGGTCCTGGATGCATGTTCTAGCTGATATTTAGCTGTAGGGAAAGTGACTTCACCTCTCAAGCCCTCCGCTTCCTCATCAGTAAAATGATTACAAACCCTATCTCCTGGGTTACTGGGAGGATTACGTGAGGTAACATTCTGGGTTAGAGTTGATTTACAGGGAGAACTAAGTAAGTACCAATTGAAGTACATAGTATAAGTTTGTCCATAAGCTTCCTTTGATCCACTGAAATCAAAGTTGCTCCTCAGCTACCTGCCACTCCTCCCCATGCACATTAGAAATGGCAGTGGCAAGAATGGAGCCGGGCATGGGGGCACACACCTGTAATCCCAGTAATGGGAGGCTGAGACAGGAAGATCACAGGTTTGAGTCCCGCCTCATCAACTTTGTGAGACCCTCAGCAACTTGGTGAGATCCTCTTTCAAAATAAAATAGGGCTGGGGGTGTTGCTCAGAGGTAGAATGCCCCTGGGTTCAAGCCTCAACACCACAAAGAAAAAAGAAAGATGGTAAGAATGGTTGAATGGTCTTGTTTAATTGCCTTCCTGAGAGAAGGGAGGAGGGAATTGCAACTGAATACCCTGTAGAAGCCTTGTGGATAAGCAACAAGCTAGACCATCATTCTGGCCAACCCGATATACCTTTTTTTTTCCATTGTGGTGCTGGGACTTGAACCCAGGGGCATTCTATCTCTGAGCTACACCCCAACCCTATTTTTTTTTTTTATTTTGAAACAGAGTCTCGCTAAGTTACTGAGGCTGGCTTCAAACCTGTGCTCCTGTCTCAGCCTCCAAGTGCTAAGCCCATGTAGCTGTAATACTCTACTGATAAAGTTGCTTAGGTTACTGTGTATCAACAACATATGCTGTTCTAGTAAATGTTGAACCACCTGTCTGCTCTGGGTACCATGCTAAATCCTGGAGTAAAATGGTGAATAAGCCTGCTTTAGTAGACTGGAAGTTGTAAAAGGGCGTGACAGATCTAACTTTGTCACCACAAGAATGTAAGATCCATGAAGGTGAAGATTTTTTTAAATTTTTTTAGCTTTTGTTTCTATCTCAACACTAGAACAGCACCCGCATATAATAGGGTCATGATAAAGATTTTATGAACCTGGGGGAAAAATATTTTTAAGATCAAGATATTAGCAGGGTGTGGTGGCACACTCCTGTAGTCCCAGTACTTGGGAGGCTGAGACAGGAGGATCCCAGGTTCAAGGACAGCCTTAGCAAGTAGTGAGACTCAGCAACCTAGTGAGACCCTGTTTCAAAAATAAATATAAAATAGGGCTGGGGGTATAGCTCGGAGGTAGAATGCCCCTGGGTTCAATCCCCAGTACCGCAAAAAAAAAAAAAAAGCAAAAGCAAGATATTTATCTTAATCTTTAGTTCTTTTTGTCTCCTGAGTTTCTGCAAAAGTAAAGACTGATAACCTCTTCTTTTGCCTTTTTTTTTTTTATTGGCAGTGTTAGGGATGTAACCAAGGGCCTCATGCATGTTAGGTAAGTGCTCTACCATTGAGCTACATCCCCACCCCTAAAGCAACTTTTAAAACCACTCTAAATCAAGTAATTAGCTGTAAAGTGCACAGGATTAATCAGCAAATCTAAGAAGGAATAGCTTTGCATTGACCTGGCCCCCTCGAAGTGCTGAAGTTTCTTTTTCTTTTTTTTCTTTTTTGGCAGTGCTGGGGATTGAACCCAGAGAATCAGATGCCAGGCAAATGCTGTACCACTGAGCTACACCCACAGTGCTTTCTTTATTTTGAGACAGGGTCTCCCTAAATTGTCCAGGCTGGCCTTGAACTTGTGATCCTCCTGACTCATCCTCCAGAACACCTGGAATTGCAGGTGAGTATCATCAGGCCTGGCTAGTTTCTCATCTTTTAACAGCTGGAAGCCGCATGAACAGCAAACATCTGCTCACTAGCTCACTGGGGACACCTTTAATGAAAACCTTCTAAGAGAACAGCTAATGAGGCAGTCAGCACTGTGCTGCCCTTGTGACTCAGACACACAGAGAAAGAAGCTTGTTCATTGGGATCTGCTTGGTAGCTCACAGACGACGAGTGAATGCCGGGAGTCCTGGCATGTTGGGGCACAAGGGCTCAGTGTTCAGACAGTCTCTGGCTCCCAGTAAAGACTGCAGCCTAGAATAGAAATCTTTCTGCACTGTCATCTACACTTCAGTAAACTCCTTCACACCCGGTAAGAATTTATTACATTTCAACTTGGGAAAAAATGTTACCACCTCAAGATCCCTGGACTTTAAATATCAGGGTAATATGCCTACAAAACTCAAGTAAGAAAACAAATGCAAGCCGGGAGTAGTGGCACACGCTTGTAATCCCAGTACTTGGGAGGCTGAGACAGGAGGATCCAGGTTTGCAGCCAGCTTCAGCTACTTAGTGAGGCCCTCTGCAACTTAGCAAGACCCTGTTTCCAAATAAAATAATAAAATAGGGCTGGGGGTGTAGCTCGGAGGTAGAATGCCCCTGGGTTCCATCCCCCGCACCAAAATAAAATAAAGTAAGAAAACAAATGCATTTTTCTCCTCAACCAAACTCAAAAGCACCATTACCATCTTATTCAAAAAGAAAATACCCAAACTGCATGGGCGTTTCATTATCTCCATCATTAACAGAATCCTGGCCACTTTATACTCAGTTTGTACAATCAACATGTCCTCTGCAAAATGGCATAAGTAACAAAGCACTTTCGTGGGGTTGTTTTTTTTTTTTTTTTGTAGTGCTGGGGATTGAACCCAGGGGCATTCTACCTTCAAGCTCCATCCCCAGCCCTTTTTATTTTATTTTTTTAATTTTTTGTTTTGTTTTGTTTTGAAACAGGGTCTCACTAAGTTGCGGAGGGTTTCACAAGGTTGCTGAGGCTAGCCACAAACCTGTAATCCTCCTGTCTCAGCTTCCCAAGTACAGGGATTATAGGCATACACCACTATACCCACTGCTTTTTTTAAAATAAGATTTTCATAAATTGAAAATGGCAGACACAATTTTATATGAAGATCATAGCAGCACTATTCACAATAACCAAAAAGTTTGAACAAGACAAATGTCCATCAGTTGATCCAATGGACAAACTTGAATGGTATATCTATGGGATGAAACAATATTCAGGCATAAAAAAGAATGAGGTGCTGATATATGGAGTACATGAAAATGAAAAAGCCTTTAAAACATGCTAAGCCCAGCACAGTGGCGCACGCCTGCAATCCTGTTACTTGGGGAAGCTGAGACAGGAGGATTGCAGGTTTGAGGTCAGTGTGTGATAACTTAACAAAACTCTGTTTTGTGTGGTGCTGGGGATTGAACTCAGGGACATTCAACCTCTGAGCTACACCCCCAGCCCTATTTTATTTGTATTTTGAAACAGAGTCTCACTAGATTGATGAGTCTCACTACTTGCTGAGGCTGTTCTCGAACCTATGATCCTCCTGTCTCAGCCTCACAAATACTGAGATTACAAGTGTGCACCACCATGCCTGGCTCGAAACTCTGTTTCAAAAAATAAAAAAAGGCTGGAGTAGTGGTTCAGAGGTAGAATGAATATCCTGGGTTCAGTCCCCAGTACCCCCCACACACAAACATTATGCTAAGTGAAAGAAGCCAGACACAAAAGACTATATATTATGCAATTCCATTTATGTGAAATGACCATAAAAACCCATAAAGTAAGCCATCAAAAAATAAATAAAATAAATAAAGTAGATTAGTGGTTACCATGAGCTGCAAGGAACAGAAAATAGGGAGTAACTTCTTTTTTTTTTTTGCGGTATGGGGGATTGAACCCAGGGGCGTTCTACCTCCAAGCTACACCCCCGGCCCTATTTTTTATACTTTATTTTGAAACCAGGTCTCACGAAGTTGCGGAGGCCTCACTAAGTAGCTGAGGCTGGCTGCGAACCCGGATCCTCCGGTTTTAGCCTCCCAAGTACTGGGATTACGAGTGTGCGCCACCATGCCCGGCTTAATAGGGAGTAACTTCTAATGGACACAGGATTTGGGAGGGGGTGTCAAAAAGGTTCTAGAATTAATGGTATTGGTTGCACAATTCGATATACTAAAACTATTGAATTGTGCACCTTAATGAAAGGAGTAGCTTTATGGTAGATGAATTTTATCTCAATAAAGCTGTTTTTTAAATTTATGTATTTATGGCCAGACATGGTGGCGCACACCTGTAATCCCAGTACTTGGGAGGCTGAGACAGGAGGATCGCAGATTTGAGGACAGCCTCAGCAAGTAGTGAGACTCTCATCAACCTAGGGAGACCCTGTTTCCAAATAAGAAATAAAATTGGGCTGATGGTGTAGCTCTCAGGTAGAATGCCTCTGGGTTCAATCCCTAGTACCACAAAAAAATTATTTATTTATTTATTTATTTATTTATTTATTTATTTATTTATTTTTGCAGTACTGGGAATTGAACCAAGGAAAATTCTACCTCTGAGCTACAACCCTAGCCCTATTTTATTTATTTATTTATTTTTATTTATTTATTTATGTATTTATTTATGTATTTATTTATTTATTTATTTATTTGCGGAACTGGGGATTCTACCTCAGAGCTACACCCCCGGCCCTATTTTTTATACTTTATTTTGAAACCAGGTCTCACGACGTTGTGGTGGACCTCACTAAGTAGCTGAGGCTGGCCGCGAACCTGGATCCTCCTGTCTCAGCCTCCCACGTACTGGGATTACAAGCTTGTGCCACCACGCCCGGTGCTTTTTTTTTTTTAAACCTGGTCTCACTAAGTTGCAGAGGGTCTCGTTAAGTTTCTGAGGCTGGCCGTGAACCTGTCACCCTCCTGCCTCAACCTCCCCAGTACTGGGATTACAGGCATGTGCCACCACACCTGGCTCCCCAGTCCTTTTTTTTATTTTTTGTCTTGCTAGCTTGCTGAGTGACTCACTAAACTGCTGAGACTGGCTTTGAAGCTTCAATCCTCCTGTCTCAGCCTCCCAAGTACCGGGATTACAGGCATGTGCCACCATACCTGGCTATAAACCTGTTATTTTTTTAAGAGAATCATATGGGACACTCTCTTTCCGGGACCCCCCTTTTGGGGGGGGTGCTGCTTTGTCTTCTATCTTTCCCTAACTTAAACTTTCATATTTCTATACCCTTCCTGGTCCTTGGTCTTCATTCATCGAGATCCATTGGACAAGAATCTCTGTTTCAAAACCCCCGTTTCAATCTTAGTGCATTGGCCAGGAACCATGAAAGGAAGTACAACACACAAAGACAGCTTAAAAGGTGAAACTGACCTTCTGGGTGTTCAACAACTAAGACCTAGAAAATAATCAGGAAATAAAAGGACTAAGAAGAAACAACCAGTATTTTGGCCCTAAGTCCTCCAAGGTCAACTAGGATAATGGGACTTCGCTCAAGGCCCCGCCAACTCTGATACCCACTGAACCACCGTGAATGACTTTGAGCCAAGATCGCCAGTCTCCTTCAGCCTTCCAGCTGCTCCAGATGAGTATGAAAACAAAACGTCATGAAGAATTCCTTCTTCCATGGTCCTCTAGATCATCCATCCCCTGAGACCCTGAACTGCAATACTCTGACAGTGCCCCCTCCCAGCTGGAAGCAGTTAGAGTGGCCGTCGCCCCATTTCCCTAACAGCAGTTAGGGTCACATCACCAGAGGGGGGACATGAGGCAGAGCAGAGGATCTGGGAACAGGAAGAATTAAAGCAGCCATCTGCATCCCCTTTCTGTGAGGTTGGGGGAGGTGAGCAGGAAGGTGAGAGACTGATGGACGCCAGGAAATAAGGGCCCTGAACAACCCACAGATAATCATTCAAATTAAGGATCAAAATTGTGCAAAAGTCATTGGTCCCCCAAAACCCAATTCTGACCAATCATAAAAGAACAGATAGAGTCGGGTGTGGTGGCGCACGTTTGTAATCCCACTACTTGGGAGGCTGAGACAGGAGGATTGCAGGTTCGCGGCCAGCCTCAGCTACTTAGTGAGGCCCTCCACAACTTAGTGAGACCCTGTTTCAAAATAAAGAATTAAAAATAGGACTGGGGGTGTAGCTCAGAGGTAGAATACCCCTGGGTTCAATCCTCAATACCACAAGAAAAAAAAAGAACAGATAGAAAACCTCAGGAAGGTTTAAAAGCCCACTCCCCAAGGGCTTAAAGGTCACTCTCTTTCTGGGACCCCCCCCTTTTGGGAGTGGCTGCTGCTTTGTCCACTATCTTTCCCTAACTTAAAATAAACTTTCATATTTCTATACAAAAAGAAGATCATATGGTACAGACAGAAGTTGAAGAATAGAAATTGCTCATTTATGGGTGGTATCTGAGTTAGGATAGGCATTCTAAAATATGCCAGCTATATATGAAAGACTGGGGCACTTGAGCTTTATACTATGTTTTGTAATTGCTAAAAAATATTATTTTGTTTATTTTTCTTTAAAATATTATTGAATATTGGTTTTTACTAGATTTATGCAGATTAACAACATTTGTGGACTATTGTAGTATACTTTGAATTTTGGAAAATGTGCCCTGCTTAAATATGGACTTATTCTAGTTTAAAATTCATAAGCAAACAATCTAACAGAAACTGAGAGGCAACATGGTCAAGATTTTGCTTTTTTTTTTTTTCGCCATGCTGAGGATTGAACCCAGGGCCTTACACTTGCTAGGCAAGTGCTCTACCACTGAGCCACATCCTTAGCCCTTTTTATTTTATTTTGAGGCAGGGTCTTGCTAAGTTACCCAAGCTGGTCCCAAACATGGTTTTGTTTTTTGACTTGTTTTCAAAAGTGGGGATTGAACCTAGGGGCACTCTACCACTGAGCTACATCCCCAGCCCATTTTATTCTTATTTTGAGACAGGGTTTTTGCTAAATTGCACAGGCTAATCTCAAACTTGTGATCCTCCTGCCTCGACCTCCTGAGTAGCTGAGATTACAGGTGTGTACCACCACACCCAGCACCAAAACTACTTTCATCAAGATCATCAATTACCTCACTGCTAAATCCAAAGTAAACTCTGGAGCTGTGCCATTCGTCTTGTTCTGATACCATGTCCACCAGATGTGTCTCAGGTCTTCAGAGACCAGCCCAGAGGAGACACAGCCTGCATCTTGGTTGTCTCATCCTAACCACGCTGGCACCCAGGGGGAAATAAGTTAAATGATCTCTTTGTCTTCCCTGCAGCCTGGTCCCCAGGAGAGAACATGATGATTCTGAGACCACCAGCATGCTGGTCTGTTCTTATGCCTGCAAAAGGGTTACAGTTAGCTTTGCCTGGAACTTAGTAAAGGGGCATTCCGAAACCTGCTTCCTTCTCTCTCAAGGGGTCTCTTCATTTCGTTGCTCCTCAAGGGCTGAGGAGAGCAAGTGTTTTGAGTGTTCAGAGCAGAGGACAGACAGTTTCGAGTGCTTTGTGCTTTGAGGACTTGTCTGTGAACCAATGCAGGACGTACTTGCCTCCTGTCGATGTCTACACTCTATTATCCTGGCATCCGCAGCTGAGAACATGGCTGTGGAGTGCCTTGAGTGCTCTATACTCCTTTCTGCCTATTTTGTTTATTTATTCCTCAAAGCCGTAACATCCACTGCATATCTCTGATTTTAAATTTGATGCCATTCTTTTTTATTGAGTTATAATTATCTACAGTAATACAAATTGTAAAGGGCAACAACTCAGTGGATTTGTAGACCTGCATCCGCCTGTGTGATGACCATCTACTCCATGTGGAACATTTCCATCTCCTTAGAAAGTGCTCACTCTCTCTCCTCAGCCAATACATCCCCAAGAGGCAACCCTCTCATCATTGCTGTCTCCAGTCTTTTTTTTTTTTTTTTTGGTACTGGGGATTGAACCCAGGGGCATTTTTACCTCCAAACTATACCACCAGCCCATTTTATTTTGAAACAGTCTCGCTAAATTGCTGAGACTGGGCTTAAACCTGCGATCCTCCTGTCTCAGGCTCCTGAGTACTGGGATTACAGGCGTGCACCACTACGCCTGGCTATCTCCAGACATTAGCTGTTCTGGTGGGCATAGAGTAGTTTCTCCTTATGGCGATATAATTCTTAACAAAGGCTGTTGAGGTTACAGCTAATGTGCTGCCTCAGCCCTCAAACTGCTAAAAGGAGGGTCAGAAAGTGCAAGGGTTTCATGACTCTGGCTGAATAAATCAAGCAATTGCAATTTTGTATTATTTGGACAGTGATAATTCAAATAAACACTCTAGAGATGGGTGTGGTGGTGCACGCTTGTAATCCCAGTACTTGGGAGACTGAGACTGGAGTATCTGGATTTGTGGCCAGCCTCAGCTACTTAGTGAGGCCTCTGCAACTTAGTGAGACCCTGTTTCCAAATAAAGAATAAAAAATAGGGCTGGGGGTGTAGCTCGGAGGTAGAATGCCCCTGGGTTCCATCCCCGGTACCGCAAAAAAACAAACACTCTATTTCCATACTTGTAACTATAAAGAAATCTACTGATATACATAAAATTAAAATCCTTAGGTTAGCCGGGCGTGGTGGCGCACGCTTGTAATCCCAGTACTTTGGGAGGCGGAGACCGGAGGATCCGGGTTCGTGGCCAGCCTCAGCTCTTTCTCTCTCTCTCTCTCTCTACTTAGTGAGGCCCTCCGCAACTTCGTGAGACCCGGTTTCAAAATAAAGTATAAAAAATTGGGCCGGGGGTGTAGAGCAGAGGTAGAACGCCCCTGAGTTCAATCCCCAGTACCGCAAAAAAAAAAATAAATAAATAAAATAAAATAAAATCCTTAGGTTATATTATTTAATCAACAAAGATTCACACTTAGAGCAAATACTCTATTTTTTTATTCCACAAATCTCGAATCACCACAGAGTGTGCTGCAGCCGTGGAGGGGACGGACATGGCTCCTGCCCTTGTGGACTTTGCAGTCCACTTTTATGAGAAACCTCTTACTTACTTGTTAATGCAATCATTAATTTACCTATTTGACACAGATTTGTGGAAGGATTTAAGCTTTTCTGAATAGCAGACACTTGCTCCGTGGTCCTGCACGGCTTGTAGGGTACGCTGCTTGTCCTGTGGTCCCGCCACGGAAGGTTGCTGCTCCAGGAGGCTCCCGAAAAGAAGTCTCTCACACAAAAATGATTGTAGTGGAGTCATATATGATAATATGGAGAAAATTATGTTTAATAATTGGGGTGTTTGGAAAGGAGGCAGCTTGACAATTCTCCTGAATCTCCTACAGCAAGCACTTTACTTTTATAGGAACTTTAAACAAGGCATCATAAAAGTCAATCAAACACAGATGCCAGCAGATTGTTACGGGACAAGATAAGGAAGGTCGGTGAAGCAGTGATAAGGGACTCCTTGTCCCACCCAGCCAGTACTATGTACTCAGCTTGAGCCAGTCTAAGATGTTAATCTCAGTGTGCGGTTCTAAGATGGCTCTCGACATTTCTGTACCCTGTTCTTTCCCCAAACTGCTGTTGGTGCAGATTTGGTTGATTGGTTCACCTCAGTTTAATTATTTATGTCAGTTAGTTAATGGTCCTTTCTCTTTCTGTTATGCTAATTAATCAAAACCTGATTTATTTAATCAGTTCAAATCTTATGATTTTTTGTGGTACTGGGGATTCAACCCAGGGGCATTCTACCTCTGAACTACACCCCCCAGCCCTATGTCATTCTTTATTTTGATACAGGGTCTCACTAAGTTGCGAAGGGCCTCACTAAGTTGCTGAGGCTGGCTTCGAACCTGCGCTCCTCCTGTCTCAGCCTCCAAAAGTACAGGGATTACAAGAGTGAGCCACCACGCCCAGCTTCAAATCTTATTTAATCAGTTCAACGTCTCTCTTTTTCTGAGGTATTAATAATGAATTTCCCCCAACAAATTACCCTTTATAGCTCCCAAAATGGATTCTTAAAACAATAACAAAAAACCCCACATATAACATAAATTTACCATTTAACTCCAACATGAGTGTGTGTGGAGGGGGTGTTGTGGGGGTGTGGAGAGTAGTGGGGATTGGACCAAAGGGCATTCTACCTCCGAGCTACACCCCCTGTCCTTTTTTGCTTTGTTTTGTTTTGAAACAGGGTCTCACTAGGTTGCTGAGAGCTTCACTAAATTGCTGAGGCTGGGCTCAAACCTGCAATCCTCCTGTCTCAGCCTCCCAAGTACTGGGATTATAGGCATGCGCCACCCCGTTCCAACATGGGGTTTTAATGTCCTAAAATGGCTTATTTTATTTATTTCATTTTATTTTTATTGGTGTATTATAATCATACATCAGGGTGATAGAAGCACACAGCACTCCTTGAGCCTCCCCCAGTCCCCGCCCTATTCCCTCCTCCTCCCTTCCTTCCCATGCTCAGCACAGTGATTGACTTTGAAAAGTTTGTGTGTGTGCATCATGTCCATTGAGGTGTTTCCCTCTTCCCCCCCATCTCCCTCAATTAGGTCTCCTTCACTCATCTAAGAAATCTGGAGTCCCTCCTATGTCCCATTTTCTCCCTATCTTCTGCATATTAGGGAGAACATCTGACTTTTCACTTTTTGTGACTGACTAATCTCACTTAGCAAAATGTTCTCCAGTTCCATCCATTTCCCTGCAAATGACATAATTTTGTTCTTCTTTATGGCTGAGTAAAATTCCATTGTGTACATATCCCATAGTTTTGTAATCCATTCTTCTGTTGATGGACATCTCAGCTGGTTCCATACTTTGGCAATTGTGAATTGTGCAGTTATAAACATAGATATGTATGCATTACTCTGTAGTTTGGGTTCCTTTCTTTTGGGTAGATACCCAGGAGTGGTACCCGGGCATGGTGGCACACTTTTGTAATCCCAGTACTTGGGAGGCTGAGACAGGAGGATCACAGATTCGAAGACAGCCTCAGCAAGTAGTGAGACTCTCAGCAACTTAGTGAGACCCTGTTTCAAACTAAAAATAAAATAGGGCTGGGGGTGTAGCTCAGAGGTAGAATGCCTCTGAGTTCAATCCTCAGTACCACAAAAAAAAAAAAAAGGAAAAAGATACCAAAGAGTGGTATAGCTGGATCCTTTGGTAGGTTCATTCCCAATCTTCTGAGGATACTCCCCACTGTTTTCCAAAGTAGATGCACTAATTTGCAATCCCACCAACAATGTATTAGAGTTACTACTTCTCCATATCCTTGCCAACATTTGTTGTTGTTTGTGTTTTTAATGATTGCCATTCTAATAGGGTTAGGTAAAATGGCTTATTTATTTATTTGCAGGACTCCCAAATAGTGGGATTACAAGCGTGCACCACCATGCCCAGTTTAAAATGGCTTATTTAAAAAAAATAAACACAACTTTTTTCTAGCCAGACATGATGGCACACGCTTGTAATCCCAGCACTTAGTAGACTGAGACAGGAGGATTGCAAGTTCAAGACCAGCCTTAGCAATTTAGTGAGGCCCACAGCAACTTAGTGAGACACTGTTTCAAAAAATAAGCTAGGCGTGGTGGTGCATGCCTATAATCCCAGTACTTGGAGACTGAGACAGGAGGATCACAGGTTCAAAGTCAGCCTCAGCAACTTAGTGAGGCTCTCAGCAATTTAGTGAGACCCTCTTTCCAAATTAAAAAAAAAAAAAACAGGGCCGGG
>PVJS01038615.1:0-19310 GCA_004027185.1 Glis glis
GATTGAACCCAGGGGCATTCTACCTCCGCGCTACGCCCCCGGCCCTATTTTTTATACTTTATTTTGAAATTGAAACCGGGTCTCACGAAGTTGCGGAGGGCCTCGCTAAGGAGAGAGAGAGAGAGAGAGAGAGAGAGAGAGGGAGAGAGAGAGAGAGAGAGCTGAGGCTGGCCGCGAACCTGGATCCTCCGGTCTCCGCCTCCCAAAGTACTGGGATTACAAGCGTGCGCCACCACGCCCGGTTGGGACCTTGTCTTAACGGAAAAATGATGTTGCTCATTCTAACTTCTCCAGGCCATCTACCAACTTAATATACGTAATGGTATTATTTAAGTTGCTATCTCTCTCTTGGGTTTTTTTTTCCTGTTTTATTATTTATTTTTTCAGTACTGGGGATTGAACCCAGGGGCATTCTACCATTGAGCTACACCCCCAGCCTATTTTTTATTTTGAAACAGGGTCTCACTAAGTTGCGGAGGGCCTCACTAAGTAGCTGAGGCTGGTCACAAACCTGCGATCCTCCTGTCTCAGCCTCCCAAGTATTCGGATTACAAGCATGTGCCACAACGCCCAGTTTTTTTTGTTGTTGTTGTTCTGTTTGAGTTAAAATTGAATTTGTGTAAGCTCAATGTGTATATAACATCCCTCAGTGAATACATAGAAAAAAAAACCCTATTCTGCTAACAGAGGTTGCCTTGAGAGTGAGGATTGAGATGGGGTGACCTAGAACAAAAAAGATGATCCAAGAGGACATCAGCCTTCTCTGTAGTGTATGTATGTATGTATGTATGTATGTACTTTATGGTACTGGGGATTGAACCCAGGGTCATTCTACCTCTGAGCCACACCCCCAGCTCCATTTTATTTTTTATTTTATTTTATTTATTTATTTATTTATTTTTGCGGTACCGGGGATTGAACGCAGGGGCGTTCTACCTCCGCGCTACGCCCCCGGCCCTATTTTTTTTATGCTTTATTTTTGAAACCGGGTCTCACGAAGTTGCGGAGGGCCTCACTAGGTAGAGAGAGAGAGAGTGAGAGGAGAGAGAGTGAGAGGAGAGAGAGTGAGAGGAGAGAGAGAGAGAGAGAGAGAGATCGTGCGCGCATGCGCGCTGAGGTTCGCCGTGAACCCGGATCCTCCGGTCTCCGCCTCCCAAAGTACTGGGATTACAAGTGTGTGCCACCACGCCCGGCCTTATTTTTTATTTTAAAACCGGGTCTCGCTAAGTTGTTGAAGGTCTTGCTAAATTGCTGCAGCTGGCCTCAAACCTGCAATCCTGCTGTCTCAGCCTCCCAAGTACTGGGATTACAGGCGTGCACCACCATACCTGGCTATTTATTTATTTTTTGCAGTGCTGGGGATTGAACCCAAGGGCATTCTACCTCTGAGCTACACCCCCAGCCCTATTTTTTATTCTTTATTTTTAAACAGGGTCTCACTAAGTTGCAGAGGGCCTCACTAAGTAGCTGAGGCTGGCCACAAACCTGCAATCCTCCTGTCTCAGCCTCCCAAGTATTGGGATTACAAGCATGCACCACCAGGTCTGGCTTGGCTATTTATTTTTTAACAAGGAAAATGTTCTCATGAAAATATCCTTTAGCCACAAGCTGCTCACAATCTATCAGGGAGAGACAGACATGAAAAATAAGCAGTAATAAGATAGTATCGTAGGAGTTGTAATGGCGCGCTGAAGGAGGCCACGAGGCCGGGGAGCAATGAATTTTTCCCTGCAACTTAATCTTGCTCCTGTTCTGTGCTCAGGAACCTGCGGGTGGACGCCTTGCTCATCCTGCCTCAAGGAGACGGATGAGGCTGGGGCAGTTTGGGGTGTCTTGCCACATCCCTGCCCCGCCTAGAGGGCGGCTCTTGGGATGCGGGGGACTAGATGGGGGCGTAGACCCCGCGGAGGAGGCCGGTGCATGCGCGCTGGCTGCCATCTGACCTCAGGGTCTCGCTGAGGGTGAGAGGCTTGCACCCCTGTGTGATGTGGGGTCGCCAGTGGACTCAGTCTTTGCAGTGTCCTCCCACCCCCTTTGTCCTTTGTGAGGTGGAGTGGATGAGAATCACTATTTCCACATTCGTTATTGGGAAACACAGTCAGGAGCAGAGATAGGAACCCACACTTGGCTAGCCTAGCATGTGCGAGGCTCTGAGTTCAATCCCCTCCCGAAAACAAACAAAACCCAGCGCTGCATTAGTTTCCTGTTGCTGCTGTAGAAAGTTACTACGATTTAGTGCTTAGAACAATACAAATGTATTAACTCGATGTTCTGGACGTTAGAAGTACTCAGAGCCAGCCGGGCGTGGCGGCGCACGCTTGTAATCCCAATACTTGGGAGGCAGAGACCAGAGGATCCGGGTTCGCGGCCAGCCTCAGCTACTTAGTGAGGCCTCTGCAACTTCGTGAGACCCGGTCAAAATAAAGGATAAAAAATAGGGCCGGGGGTGTAGCTCAGAGGTAGAATGCCCCTGGGTTCAATCCCCGGTACTGCAAAAAAAAAAAAAAAAAAGTACTCAGAGCCTGGGCAAGGCTGCTCTCCTGGCGTCTCCAGGGTGCATCCTGGCTCCTGCCTTTTCCGATTTGATTCCTCGCCTGCTTTCTGTGGCTCGGGACGCCCTCCCCCATCTCAGGATCAGCAGCACAACGTCTCCAAATCTCTTTCATTCTGCTTCTGTCCTCACCTCATCTCTCAATGACTCTTGCCTCCCTCTCTTTTTCTTTCTGTGTGTGTGTGTGTGTGTGTGTGTGTGTGTGTGTGTGTGGCACTGGGGTTTGAACCCAGGGATATTCTACCTCCGAGCTACACTCCCAGCCCTTTATATTTTTATTTTGAAACAGGGTCTCGCTAGGTTGATAACTGTCCTCAAACTTGTGGTCCTCCTGTCTCAGCCTCCCATGTACTGTGCCACCATACCCAGCTCTTATTTTTTTTAATTTTTTTGTGGCACTGGGGATTGAAGCCAGGATCATTTTACCTCTGAGCTACACCCCCAACCCTACTTTAATTTTATTTTGAAACAGGGTCTCGCTAGGTTGATGAGAGTCTCACTACTTGCTGAGGCTGTCCTCAAACCTGCGTTCCTTCTGTCTCAGCCTCCCATGTATTGGGATTATAGGTGTAAACCACCATGCCCAGCTGTAAGTAAACTTTAAAAGCCAGATTGACTGTGTCACTGAGACAGGGTCCAGAGGAGGTCCCTAAAGGGAGGTGGACCTCAACTCAGGCTGTGAGGGACCTAGACATCATCACAGAAAGAAATTGAAGGACAGATCACAGTGAGACACAGATTGATATTATGAAGAGCAAGCAAAAAGTACACACCCTGAGGGATGTGGCGGGACACACCTGCTGCATCTTAGCCAGGCGTGTGTGTGTGTGCGTGCGTGCGTGTGTGTGTGTGTGTGTGTGTGTGTGTGTAAAATCTACAGCATAGAGACATGGTCTGAGAAGGTATTTTCTGTTCTCCTTTGCATTGGTGATGTGACATGTTAATCATTACATTCTTGGGGTTCTTTTCTTTCCTTCTTTGTTTTTGCTGAAAGCTCTTTATTGATTTCCCTATCTGGAGGTGTCATCGTTCTGCTTTGTGAGTTTAAACAGTAATACGTTTGTGTAACATTCAAGGCTTTATTGAGAGTGTCACACATGAAGTAATCAGACCCTAAAAATATAGGTCACAGAAAAATCTATTTGTTGAGCAAAAGCATGCTTAGCCGGGCGTGGTGGCGCACGCTTGTAATCCTAGTACTTGGGAGGCTGAGATAGGAGGATCACAGGTTTGCAGCCAGCCTCAGCTAGTTAGTGAGGCCCTCTGCAGCTTAGTAAGACCCTGTTTCAAAATAAAGAATAAAAAATAGGGCTGGGGGGGGGAGTTTGGAGATAAGATGCCCCTGGGTTCAATCCCCAGTACCGCAAAAAAAAAAAAAAAAAAAAGCATTCTTGGACCTGTCTTTCTTTAAGTCCAGGTCAGGAGAAAAGCTATTTGTGCACTGGTGGGTGAGGTCTGGCAATAGATTTAATAGTGCTGTTTGTGGTCAAAGTATGAGAGAATGGAGTTTAAATATGGAGTCTCAACTCATATGAAAGTGGACTTTAAATCACGGCCACTCTTGTTTTGTCCCACACGTTTCCTTTCTACCTAGCCTATGTCTTCTATACTGTTTCAACTGCCTGCCACCTACAGTGGTGATGAGGTAGGAGACCCAGTCAGAGCCTTGGAATATTGTTAGGAATCTAGACCTAAAATAGGGAAAGGTAAGAATTCCCCAACCCCTCCCCCTCGTTGCCCAAGAGCCAGCAAATGAGTGGACACTTCCGAAAGTTAAAGGGGCTGTTTCCTAGGCAACCTAGAGTCAGGACCCAGGAGCTCTCCCTAATGTAAACAAGAGAGAGTCAGATAAAGTGAGGCCCTGGCAACTTAGTGAGACCCTGTTTCAAAATAAAGAATAAAAAATAGGGCCGGAGGTGTAGCTCAGAGGTAGAATGCCCCTGGGTTCAATCCCTGGTACCTCGAAAAAAAAAAAAAAGGACTGGAGAGAGCTGGGGGATGGTATGTAACTTGACTGCTTTCCTGCCTTCTGTGTAATAAATCTCGTGCAAACCCCTCCCTTCTCCAAAGTGGGGGGCCGAGGGCATAAGAATTGAGTGAGCCCTTTGTTCATTGCTCAGATCTGTGGCTTTTGCCAACTGAGTCATTTGTCGGCAAAATAAAGAAACTTGTCCCTGATTCTGCTTCCGGAGATTTTCTGTACTGGAACCAGGGGGGGAAACTGAGGGTCCTGTAACAGTGAGGCCTTAAAACGCTGTGTGTGTGTGTGTGTGTGTGTGTGTGTGTGTGTTACTAGAGATGGAACCCAGGGGCCTTCTACCTCTGAGCTACACCCCCAGCCCTATTTTATTTTGAAACAGGGCCTCACTGGGTTGATGAGAGTCTCACTACTTGCTGAGGCTGTCCTAGAACTTGCAGTCCTCCTCTTTCAGTCTCCCAAGTACTGGGATTATGGGCGTGTGCCACCACAGGGTCTCACTAAACTGCTGAGAGCTTCACTAAGTTGCTGAGACTAACTTCAAATCTGTGACTGTCCTGTCTCAGTCTCCCAAGAACTGGGATTACAGGAGTGCACCACCACGCCCAGCAAAAACTCTCTTAAAAATAAACTACTGCTAAGCATGGTGGCACATGCTTGTAATCCCAGTACTTGGGAGGCTGAGATAGGAGGATCACAGGTTCAGAGCCAACTTCAGCTACTTAGTGAAGCCCTCCAACAACTTAGTGAGACTGTCACGAATCTATGGAGAGTACTAAGGAATTCCCCGGCCTGGGAAAGGGAAACTCACCTCAGGGCCCCTGGGGTCCTTGGATTATGTAGCAGAAAAGAATTTCAGCACGTGCTGTTTAGAGAAAAAGACAAGAGGTTTTATTTAGGAAAATGAGGGATACAAGTTTGAGGGAGAACGCCGGCCATCTCAAGAGTAAAACAAGGGAGAGAGGGAGGGAGGGAGAGAGAGAGGGAAGGTGGGTCAGTTCCCTGAGATTTCACAGTCCTTTTTATATTTATTTATTTTATTTTTATTTATTTTTATTTTTTGCAGTACCAAGGATTGAACCCAGGGGCATTCTACCTCTGAGCTACACCCCCAGCCCTATTTTTTATTCTTTATTTTGAAACGGGGTCTCACTAAGTTGCGGAGGGACTCACTAAGTAGCTGAGGCTGGACGTGAACCCGGATTCTCTAGTCTCAGTCTCCCAAATACTGGGATAACAAGTGCGCGCCACCACACCTGGCTTCACAGTCCTTTTTATAAGCATTCAAAATGGGGAGGGGTTTGGTTAGAGGTACACGATGGGAAAATGTCTTTCAGATGTGAAGCTAGCCCATTGTGATTTCAGAAGGCCTGGTTTCCGCCTAAGCAAATGGGCCCTGAAACTGAAAACAGCTGCAGTCAGAGTAGTCAATCCACAAGCCCCGCCTCACACCTGTAGCAGTTTTTCTTCTCTATTTGTCTCCCCTCCTCTCAAAATTCCATCTCCTCCCTTCTACCTCATCAAGACCCTGTTTCAAAATAATAAAAAATAGGGCTAGGCCGGGCGTGGTGGCGCACGTTTGTAATCCCAGTACTTTGGGAGGTAGAGACCGGAGGATCCGGGTTCGCGGCCAGCCTCAGCTACTTAATGAGGCTCTCCGCAACTTAGTGAGACCCGGTTTCAAACTAAAGTATAAAAAATAGGGCTGGGGTGTAGCGCAGAGGTAGAACATCCCTGGGTTCAGTCCCTGGTACCGAAAAAAAAAATAGGGCTAGGTGTGTAGCTTGGAGGTAGAATGTCCCTGGTTTCAACCCAAGTACCGCAAAACAAACAAACAACACTTACCCTGAGCATGGTGGTACACACCTGTAATCCCAGTATTTGGGAGGCTGAGACAGGAGAATCACAGGTACAAAGATAGCCTCAGCAACTTAGCAAGTCTCTGTTTCAAATTAAAAACTAAAATCAGGCTAGGGGTGTAGCTAGGAGGTAGAAAGCACCTTGATTCAATCCCCAGTACCACAAAAAAACAAAAACACGTAGCCGGGTGTGGTGGTGCATGCCTGTAATCCCAGTATTTGGGAGGCAGAGACAGGAGGGTCACAGGTTTGTGGCCAGTCTCAGGAACTTAGTGAGACCCTCAGCAACATAATGAAACCCTGTCCCAAAATAAAAATGAAAAGGGCTGGGGATGTAGCTCAGAGGTAGAATTGTCTGGGTTCAGCTTACAGTACCAAAAAATTAAATTAAATTTAAAAATGAAACACACTTGGCTGAGCTGGGCTGCTGGCAGCGTAGGCCCAGTTCTAGGTCCCAATGGGACCGCTGCGCTGCACTCCATGGCTTCTGGAGGTGGTGTTTTCACTGGGGAAGAACAGGTGACCAGGCCAGAGAGGGAGGCCAAGATGGCTGTATGAAAGGGAAGACCCCTAATTTGTCCCATCCATCAACAACAAGCGAATAGTGAGCTACATCTGCCAAGAGGATGACAGTGCTGTCATCTGGCTCTGGCTATACAGTGAGTGTGGGCACTGTGAGGTCTGGCTGTGAGGCCTGGTAGGAGGAGGTTGAGAACAGAAGAACTCCAGCAGTGGCGGGAAAATGCTCCTGACCATTCCCCTGCCCCCAGCCCCATAAATCTACCTGTCCTGGCCTGAGGTTAAAAGCACCAATCAGAGGACTACATGACTGTTTGCGCTCCCTCCCTCCTAATGCCCCACAAAAAGCCCCTAGTCTGTAAGGAAGGGCTCCTGACTCTCGTGGACTCTCTCTCCCGGTCAGCTGCCTCCTCCCAGGTTTTGTCTCTAAATAAAATCTGTTCCTGCTGTCGAGCTGTGCCCCCTCTTTTACCCCAAATTCCCCAACAGTGAGACCCAGTGATGCCCCAACTGTGGCACCCATTACAAACTGGGCCCCTGGCTGGCTGGCTGTGCTCCGCACTAACTTGCTCTAAACGTGCAATAGCAAATCTCCTTTGTAATAAAGACTGGTCACTGCACTGGCTGTTTTTCACCTAAAACAAATGAAACCGAGTGTGGTGGGGCACACTTATAATCCCAGTATTTGGGAGGCTGAAACAGGGGGATTGCAGGTTTGAGGACAGCCTCAGCAATTTAGTGAGACTTTGTTTCAAAATAAAATAAGGCTAGGGGTATAGCTCAGAGGTAGAACGCCTGTGAGTTCAATCCTTAGTACTGCAAAAACAAAACAAACCCACAAACTGCCGGACTACGAATGGACCCTCCCAAGGCCTTATGCAACACTGTGAATATGGGATTGCTTATTCTGATTGCTTCACAAAAAGTCTTCCATCCCAGCACTGTCCTGGCCCCCCTCACTGGACTTGGGAGTGCAGAGACCTTTGTCATGATGGGGACAGCCTGTGGGGTGATGTCTTCCGAGTCATTTGTCTGTGTCCTCACAGTGCCGCAAATCTCTACACTGTGCTTACTTCTCTATAATATTTGCACTAAAAATGGAATCAATGAAATACAGTTGGATAAACTAATTTTTTTTTTTTTTTTTTGCCGTACTGGGGATGGAACCCAGGGGAATTCTACCTCTGAGCTACACCCCCAGCCCTACTTTTTTTTTTTTTTTTTGCAGTACCGGGGATTGAACCCAGGGGCGTTCTACCTCCGAGCTACAACCCTGGCCCTATTTTTTATACTTTTTATTTTGAAACCGGGTCTCACTAAGTTGCGGAGGGCCTCACTAAGTAGCTGAGGCTGACCTCGAACCCGGATCCTCCAGTCTCCGCCTCCCAAGTACTGGGATTACAAGCGTGCGCCACCACGCCCAGCCTCCAGCCCTACTTTTTATTTTTTTTGTGGTACCAGGAATTGAATCCAGGGGCATTCTACCTCTGCACTACACCCCTGGCCCTATTTTTTTATACTTCATTTTGAAACCGGGTCTCACGAAGTTGCAGAGACAGGAAGAGAGAGAGAGAGAGAGAGAGAGCTGAGGCTGGCCGCGAACCCAGATCCTCTGGTCTCTGCCTCCCAAAGTACTGGGATTACAAGTGTGCGCCACCACACCCGGCCTACTTTTTATTCTTTATTTTGAAACTGGGTCCCAACGTTGCGGAGGGCCTCACTAAGTAGCTGAGGCTGACCGGGGAACCTACTTAGTGAGGCCCTCCGCAACTTAGTGAGACCCAATTTCAAAATAAAGAATAAAAGAAGGGCTGGGGGTGTAGCTCGGAGGTAGAATGCCCCTGGGTTCAATCCCTAGCATGGCAAAATAAAATTAAATAAATAAATAAATAAATAAATAAATAAATAAATCCAGCTCAGAATTTCAGGTCTTTCTTCATACTTGCTAATGTGTCTTACACAAGCACTCTCCATTTGTCCTTCCTGCTTTCTCCCATTAAAGCCTAAAATCAGTAGATTGTGAACTGATTTCATCCCCAGGTCTGCCTCCAGGCTGATAAGACTCAACAAAACTAGTCTGGCTACTTTCCATGGTGCACTACAAAGACTTCTGAGTGTTTCCTCCAAGCCCCTACAATTACACATTTTGTCCTTTATTAATCTTGGGATCAGCAAGGCCTATGCTTTTTACCATGTAGCAGTACTGAGTCAATTAAAGCTCTTCTTTCCCTGGCAAAGGTTCATGACAATCATCTACTGATTTTTTTTAACTATTTTAAAAATTGTTATAGCCAGGCATGGTGGGTCACACTTGTAATCCCACTAATTGGGAGACTGAGACAGGAGGATCACAGGTTTGAACACACACATACATACACTTTACTCTGGAACTCGCCAGCAATGGAAAGGTCTACATATCGCTTTTGGGTGGTTGAGTAGTGAGGCACTGGAGGCGAGCTGCTGGCTGGAATGAGCGTGGAATGGACTTGGGGGTTAAGGGCGTCGTGTAGAGAAGCTGAGGCAAGGCCAAGTCAACTGAGCCCTGTTACCACGGCAGGTCGAGAGCTACTGTCTTATCACTAGTCCAGCTCCGTGGTTTCCAGCCAGGCTACATTGCACATGTAGGTGGGAAGGGGGACTTGACAGAGAATACAAGCTGCTTTTTCTGGTTCCGGGAAGTAAGTCCAGAGCCCACAGAGTTGTCCCTGAGTCTGTCCCCTCTGGATTACATCTGGGCTGCACGTGTGGGGCTGACAGCTGTGAAGCCAGCCACTGAAGTCTCCTTCACTAGGGAAGCGATTTGCTCTTCTTTGCCACGTGATACCTGTGACCACGCCTCCTTGGATGATGTGTGTTTTGAGACTAAGGAGAAAGTGCTGTTTTGCCAGTGCTAGGACAACACTGACCTTCCTCTGAGGGCTGTTAAGTATATCCCCAAGTGAGTTTTTACATGCATGTCTTTTAAACTCCGCAGTGGAATCAGGGGTTGATTCTAATGACCGATACAAGCGATGACTCTCGGCAAGATGAAAGCATTCCTGGAACCAGTTGGAGTGAAGCTCTTCCTGTCCAAACACTGACATCCCTCCCGGCTTGGCAAGCCCCGGGTGAGGGCTGCAGGCCTCGCAACCCAGCTCACTGCCCGAGGGAGAAGCAAGGAGCTGCCCTCAAGGTTCTAAGGCCTGGCACACCTGGCTCAGAGGCATGTTTTGGTCACAAATAGGATCCTGGGCTATGGAGTCTTTTTTAGACCCCAAGACTAAAAGACTAGACTAAGGAGGCAGATCAATTCCAGAAGGTTGTCTTTCACAGCAGGTGTCGTTAAGGCAAGGGCATCTTGCTCCTTTTTCTCCAAACATTCAAGAAATATTTATTGAGCAGTAATAAATAGGTGGAGGAAATGTTCTTGGTTCTGGGAGACATGGATGAACTAAATCCTTCTAGCAGGGAAGGATGAGAATTTTCAAAGTTCCTTGTTTCTGCCTGCCCTGCCCTTATCTCCTCCAGAGGGAGCCTGGGGAGCCAGGAGGTAAAACTCACCGTGCACTTGTTTTGAGTTCCCTTCCAGAGAAGTCACATTATGGAGAAGGGCTACAACAGGTTCGAGGTTATTCATGAGCTTCCACAGTCTGTCTGTCTGTCTCTCTCTCTCTCTTTCTTTCTTTTTGTGGTACTGGGGATTGAACCCTGGGGCATTCTACCTCTGAAGTACACCCTCAGCCATTTATTTATCTATTTATTTATTATTTTATTTTATTTTATTTTGAACCTGTGATCCTCCTGTCTCAGCCTACCAAGTATTGGGATAACAGGCATGTGCCACTGTGTCTGGTACATAGTATTTCTTTTTCTTCTGTTGCTGCTCACCCGCCTATTTGAATAGCATTGTCTCAGAGAGATCTGATGCACAAGTTTGTTTTGAGTGATGTGCCTGGGGGCTGGAGCATAAAATGGCCATCATTTTACACCTATGAGCCAAGAAACACTCCCCAGCTTTTCTGATCACACTTCCTGTGTGTGCATAGCTGAACCAAAAGATTAGCTCTGTATAGGGTCTCCCACACTCACCTTCTCCTTGTAATGTAAAACACTGGTGGTGCACACGGATAACAGGTTCCATGACGAGACACTGTTTTAAAACAAAAAATAACAAGGGCTGGGGGTGAAGCTTGGAGGTAGAATGCCCCTGAGTTCAATCCCTAGTACTACAAAATACATACATACATACAATATAAAAAATAATAAGTCGAGCATGGTGGCCCACACCTGTAATTGTAGTAGTTGGGAGGCTGAGGCAGGAAGATCACCGATTCGAGGCCAGTCTTAGGAACTTAGTGAGACTCTGTTTCCAAATAAAAACGGCTGGAAGCCAGGCGAGGTGGCACATGCCTGTGATTCTAGTACTTGGGAGGCTGAGACAGGAGGATCGCAGGTTCAAGTCCAGCCTCAGTAAGTAGTGAGACTCTCATCAACCTAGCGAGACCCCGTTTCAAAATAAAAATAAAATAGGGCTGGGGGTGTAGCTGGGGGTAGAATGCCCCTGGATACAATCCCCAGTACCACAAAAAAAAAATGGCGGGGGGTATAGCTCAGAGGTAAAATGCCCCTAGGTTCAATACCCAGTACCAAAAAACAAAAACAAAATAATAATAATAATAATAATAATAATAATAAACATTACCAGAGCCTAGATTGAGAGTCTGGCTGATTATCAGAGAAAGACACAGACTGTAGGGAGGAGAGTTTGGTTCATTTCTGAATTCCCCCTTAAACAATCGTTTATGGGCTGGGCGTGGTGGTGCACACTTGTAATCTCAGTACTTTGGGAGGCAGATACCGGAGGATCCAGGTTCACTGCCAGCCTCAGCTCTCTCTCTCTCTCTCTCTACTTAGTGAGGCCCTCCGCAACTTCGTGAGACCCAGCTTCAAAATAAAGTATAAAAAATAGGGCCGGGGGTGTAGCGCGGAGGTAGAACGTCCCTGGGTTCAATCCCTGGTACCGCAAAAAAACCCCAAAAAACAAAAAACAATCGTTTATGAAGTGCTCACTCTGGTGCTGGGGACAAGAACATAAGCAGGCCCTGTCCTCACAGGACTGATGTGGTATCCAGGGTAGGGGAATGGAGAGCAAATAATGACGCTCCTCAATGTCTTCTACAGAAAACACTTTTCAAATTCTGAAGTGCTTGGAGAGCTTATTAAAACACATTGCTGGGCTCCAAGCCCAGAAACTGATCAGTAGGTCTGGGGTGGGGCCCCAGGATTTGCAGTTCTCTGAAGAAACTACTCAAAGGGAGATGACAGGCTGTGCTGGCGCGGAGTGCCATTCCCAGGTGATTCCTGAGAAGCGCCATGAAAAGCGCAGACATATGTGAAGTCTCAGTCTCTTCCCTAAAGGGAAGTTTCCCAGAATAGGAATGAAAAGGTATCAACTGAGAGAAAAATGGTAAGAACGCAAAACCTTTGCTTAAAAATGGAGCTGGGGTAGAGCACTACCAACACTGCCCAGCATGTGAGAGTTCACTGGCTTCCGTCCCCAACGCTGGAGAGAGACAAACAGACATGACTATTGTTGCTATTTTAAGACCTTGGGGGAATCTAATAATAGTGAGAAATAATTTTGTTGATTCAATGGTGGCACATGCCTGTAATCCCAGTACTTGGAAGGCTGAGACAGGAAGATCACAGGTTCGAGGCCAACCTCAGCAACTTAGCAAGACCCTGCTTCAAAATAAAAATAAAATAGGACTGGGGTTGTAGCTAGGATGTAGAATGTCCCTGGGTTCAATCCACAGTATCACACATACACACACACACAAAAAGATTTTTTTTTTACAGTACTGGGGATTGAACCCAGGGGCATTGTACCTCCGAGCTACACCCCAGCCCTATTTTTTATTCTTTATTTTGAAACAGGGTCTCACTAAGTTGTGGAGGGCCTCACTAAGTAGCTGAGGCTGGCTGTAACCTGGGATCCTCCTGTCTCAGCCTCCCAAGTACTGGGATTACAAGTGTGCGCCACCACGCCCGGCTAAAAAAAGATATTTTAAATAATATTCAGTGTTCTGAGGTAGAGTTCTTATACTATGGGAAGAAACATACATATATGTATATATACATATATTCTGGAGTATAATGTATATTAAAGCTTTTTTGTTTGTTTTTTCTTATGGTACTGGGGATTGAATCCAGGGGCATTCTACCTCTGAGCTACACCCCCAGCCCTATTTTATTTATTTATTTATTTATTTATTTATTTATTTATTTATTTATTTATTGGTGCTGAGATTTGAACCCAGAGGCATTCTACCTCCAAGCTACACCCCATCCCGATTTTATTTCTTATTTGGAAACCTAGTCTCACTAGGTTGCTGAGAGACTCGCTAAACTGCCGAGGCCGGCTTTGAACCTGTGATCTTTCCGCCTCAGCCTCCCAAGTACTGAGATTGCAAGCGTGCACCACCACAGCCTGGCTCTTATTTTTTTATTTTGAAACAGAATTTCACTAAGTTGCTGTGGCTGGCCTTGAACCTGCGATCCTCCTCTCTCAGTCTCTCAAGTCTCTCAAGTCTCTCAAGTCTCTCAAGTACTGGGATTACAGGTGTGAGCCATATCCAGGTGTGTGTGTGTGTGTGTGTGTGTGTGTAGTACTGGGGATTGAACTCAGGGGCATTTTACCTCTAATCTATATCCCCAGCCCTATTTTATTCTTTATTTTGAAACAGGGTCTTGCTAAATTGCTGACAGCCTAAGTTTCTAAGGCTGGCTGCAAACCTGTACTCCTCCTGTCTCATATCAAAGCTCTTAAAATAAGCCAGGCGTGGTGACATGCACTTGTATTCCCAGTATTTGGGAAGCTGAGACAAGAGGATGCAGGTCTCAGCAACTTAGTGAGACTCTGTTTCAAACTAAAAGAGAAATAAAATAGGACTGGGGGTATAGCTCAGAGGTAGAACACCTCTAGGTTCCCCAGTACCACGCACATACAAAAAAAAAAAGCTTCTGAAATAAAAATAAAATAAAGCTTTTAAGCTGGGCATGGTGACGCACGCTTGTAATCCCAGTACTTTGGGAGGCGGAGACCGGAGGATCCGGGTTCACAGCCAGCCTCAGCTCTCTCTATCTCTCTCTCTCTCTCTCTCTCCTTAGTGAGGCCCTCCGCAACTTGGTGAGACCCGGTTTCAAAATAAAGTATAAAAATAGGGCCGGGGTGTAGCGCGGAGGTAGAACGCCCCTGCATTCAATCCCCAGTACTGCAAAAAAAATAAATAAATAAAGCTTTTAGAACTCAGCAGTTCCTCTTTTAACATTGATGTGCGTAATTTTTTCACTTTTTTTTTTTTTGCGGTACCGGGGATTGAACGCAGGGGTGTTCTACCTCCGCGCTACACCCCGGCCCTATTTTTATACTTTATTTTGAAACCGGGTCTCACCAAGTTGCGGAGGGCCTCACTAAGGAGAGAGAGAGAGAGAGAGATAGAGAGAGCTGAGGCTGGCTGTGAACCCGGATCCTCCAGTCTCCGCCTCCCAAAGTACTGGGATTACAAGCGTGCGCCACCACGCCTGGCTTTTTTCACTTTTAGAAAAATTAAGACTTTTGAGATAACATAGGTTCACATACAGTTGTGAGAAACAGTACAGAGAGATCTCATGAGCCCTTCCCCTCGTTTCCCTCAGTGGCAACATCTTCGAAGACCACAGTGCAATATCACAACCAGGGTCTATCGATTTTATTCAGGATTCTCATTTTCCTTCACCTCGTTTGTGTGTGTTTGTCTGTCTGCCTGTGTGTATCTAGTTCCAAGTAATTTTGTCATACGTGTAAGTTTGTGTATCCACCATCATTGTCCAGATACACAAGTGTATCCTGATGTGCCATTTTGACCACACCTACCTCTTGCGTCAAAAATATTTAGCTATAGGGATTATTCTTGCAATAATCTTTTTTTTTTGCGGTACTGGAGATTGAACTCAGGGGCATTCTACCTCCGAGCTACACCCCCAGCCCTATTTTTTATTCTTTATTTTGAAACAGGGTCTCACTAGGTTGCAGAGGGCCTCACTAAGTAGCTGAGGCTGGCCGCGAACCTGGATCCTCCGGTCTCAGCCTCCCAAGTACTGGGATTACAAGCGTGCACCACCACGCCCGGCTTTGCAATAATCTTTTTAAAAATTAATAAATGGGCTGGAAGTACATCTCAGTGGTAAAGGGCATGCTTAGCATACATGTAACCCAGGGTTCAATCCCCATGACTGAAGAAAAAAAAGAAAAGAAAAGAAATAGCCTCAATATTCACTAGTAGGGTCTTATAACATAAATTATGGTATATCCATAAAATAAATAAATGTCATTCAACTGTTAAGTAAGTTTATAGCAAAATTATCAAGGACCAGTGACTTGGAAAAGTATAATATATTAAGTGGAAATGACCTTTCAAGTGTATTTTTATTTTTTCTTTCTACTTGTTTATATTTTCTGAAAGATCTGTAATCACCATGTATTACATTTAAATTTTTGTTCATTGTGGTAAACTATGCATAATATAAAATTTACCTTTTTATTTGTGGTACTGGGGATTGGACCCAAGGGCTTTCTTCCTGTGAGCTACACCCCCAGCCCTATTTTACTTTTTATTTTGAAACAGGGTCTTAGTAAGTTGCTGAGAGCCTCACTAAGTTGCTGAGGCTGTCCTCGAACCTGTGATCCTCCTGTCTCAGCCTCCCAAGTACTGGGATTACAGGCATGCACCACCACGCCCTGCTAAAATTTACTTTTTTTTATGTGTGTGGTACTGAGGTTTGAACTCAGGGGCATTCTACGTCCGAGCTACACCCCCAGCCTGATTTTAATTTTTATCTTGAAACAGGGTCTCACTAAGTTGCAGAGGGCCTCATGAGGTTACTAAGGCTGGGCGGTGAACCTGCGATCCTCCTGTCTCAGCCTCCCACATACTGGAATTACAGGCGTGCGCCACCACACCCGGCAAAATTTACCATTCATAAGGATACGGTGCAGTGACATTTGCTGACTCATATTGGACAACCACCACCACCATTTGCCTCCAGAACTTTTATCACCCATACTGATCTCTACTCTCCCCTCTCCCTACCTCCTCTATCTCTCCCTAACCTCTATTCTACCTTCTGTTTCTAGGAATTTGCCTGTTCTAGGTATCTCGTATCAATGAAACCATACAATACTTGTCCTTTTGTGTCTAGCGTATTTTACCTAATATACATCTTCACGGGTCATTGATGCTCTAGCACATATGTGCTGCCACTCTGATTTTTTTTTCGTTTTGTAGCACTTGGGTCAGAAACCAGGGCCTCCAGTATACTAAGCATGCACTCTACCGCCGAGCGACACCCCCAGCCACCACTTTGATTTTTAATTCATGGGCTGTCACTAAATACAGTCACTTATATAAGCTCTATATTTGTGAGATATTTGCACATTGCTAACATAAATTACAAAGTCAGCCAGGCGTGGTGGTGCACACCCATAATCCCAGTACTTGGGAGGCTGAGACAGGAGGATGGCAGGTTCAAGGCCAACTTCAGCAATTTAGCGAGACCCTGTTTCAAAATAGAAAATTAAGCTGGGCGTGGGATATAGCTCGGAGGTAGAATGCCCCTGGGTTCAATCCCCAGTACCGCAAAAAAAAAAAAAAAAAAAATACAAAGCCAAACTTGAGCCTGGAGTCCAGTTAAACTGAACTCTTGAGACCAAGGTCTCTAAAACAAAAGGGTTTACTGAGCCATTATCCCAGCCAGAAAAGCACCTGGACCTGGAATAAATTCTCAGGACTTTCAGCAACAGGGCTTGGTGGCAGTTGGAAATAACTTCACTGGATCTAGAGCTAAGAGCATTTCTGTATAACAAAAACTGAGGGGAAGGAAGGCACTGAGCCTGCATTGCCTCTAGGCGTGAGGGCAGGATTACTTGGAGCAGGGAAGCTTCTGGGCGGCAGGCCAGTCTGGAGAGGAAAGTACTTGTTGCCACTGGAATGGTTGAGGTTCACAGTCCAGAAATTTCAATCCTCTGACCCTTGTAATTAAACTTAGGTCAGCTCATTACGTTCCTCTCATCAGGACCAAGACGGAGGCACCTCTCTGGCTGAGTTTGAATGCGCTGGCATAGTTTAGCCCAGGACAGGTTGGTTCAGGCTAGGCCATGACATGTGTGGGAACAGAAAAGCAGCGACGCACACATCATATGCGTGACAAGAAGCAACCCACCTGGCCGACTCAGCCGCCAGTGCAGGGGGAAACAGATGATATGGGCAAATACTGACAGGCAAAAAGTACATAAAAATAATCTAAACTTAATGAGATATGCAAATTGAAGCCAGAGGGGAACTGAAGCTAAGATGTGACATGCTCAAACTGGTGTTTAGGGAAGGAGGCACCTGCAGGAGACAGGGTGCGGGGGAAGCAGAACCCTTCAAGCGTGGGCTCAGACGTGCTAGATCTTGCCCTGTGGGGCTCCCTATGCACCCGCACTCAAGGGAGCCAGCTGGGATTGGACGAGTAAACAGAGTGACTACTGGGGAGAAGGAAACCAAGTGCAAAAAAAAAAAAAAAGAAAGAAAAGGAAACTCCAGAAAACAAGGAGCGGAGGCTGGGGGTGCTCCTCTTGACCCGCGGGGAGGGGAGGGTGGAGCACAGTTTGGGAGCTGATCTGGAGGAAGGGCAGAGAGACACCTCCCGTAGGATGTCTGCTCAGAGTCCAAAGCCTCCTGAGTCTCTATCGCTTTGGAACAAAAGGGAAGACCCGGAGAGCCCGGATGGGGAACACTTGCTCCTGGTGGCCAGGCTGCTAGGGTGGGATCAGGGCAAACCCAGGACAGATGCTGCGGCACCCAGCTCAGGGGTGAGTCACGCTGTCAGCACCCAGGTGGAGTCGGGAGGTGGGGGTGGGAACCTACCTGCCTCGTCTTGTTTTGGTCCCTCGCTATTTTCTTCACTATTGTGCGGGACCACACTGTACAGGGTTGAAGGAGCCATCTCAAGGGAGATGGCAAGGGGAAGGGGTGTGAACATGGCGGTGTCTGAGAGACCCCCTGTGGGGGACAGTGGGAAGCCTCTCTCATTTCATCCAAACAAGCATAAGGGTATAATCCTGGACCAATGGGACAGCTATGTAAATGTATAGGAAAAGGCAGGGCCAGGAAGCGGGAAAATCATGAGATCAAGGAAAACATCTCACAGGATGAAGGGCTTTAGAAGCCATCTAGGGCCAACTTCCCATCTAAAGAAATAATTAAAAATTAAAAAAGAAACCAGTGCCAGGTGTGGTGGCTCACGCCTGTAATTCAAGTTCTTGGGAGGCTGAGACAGGAGGATCACAGGTTCGAGGACAGCCTCAGCAAATAGTGAGACTCTCAGCAACTTAGTGAGACCCTGTTTCCAAACAAAAAATAAAAGAAGGGCTAGATGTGTATCTTGGAGGTAGAAGTCCCCTGAGTACAATCCTCAGTATGACAAAAAAAAAAAAAGAAAGGCAAAAAGAGAAGCTAATGATTGCTAATTTTTTGAGGGCTTTCTTCATCCTAGGCAATTCTAATTGCTTTACAACTCTTAATTTTTTAGTTTCCTCAAAAGCCCTATGGACACACTATTGGCCCCAATTTACAGATGACACAATAGAGGTTAAGCCACCTGTTTGAGGCCACAGATCGTGAATGATGGGGTCCATCTGCACTTCATATCCATGTCTGAGACTGCCGAGTTCCTTTGGCCAGGTTCTCGAAACCTTAAGAGCAGAAGGGCCATTTAAAAAACAAGGCTCAGCCGGGTGTGGTGGTGCACGCTTGTAATCCCAGTACTTGGGAGGCTGAGACCGGAGGATTGCAGGTTCGTGGCCAGCCTCAACTACTTAGTGAGGCCCCCCGCAACTTAGTGAGACCCTGCTTCAAAATAAAGAATAATAAAAAAAAATAGGGCTTGGGTATAGCTCAAGAGGTAGACTGCCCCTGGGTTCAATCCCCAGTACCAAAACAAAACAAAACAAATCAAACAAAAAACGTGAAAAAAATATATAATAGGGGTAAGGAAGACTTGTAAGCAAAACATCAAAGGCTGTAAGCATACAGAGAAGCATTCAACACTTCTAGTGATAGCACTTGCAACACAGAATACTGTAGTAAATACTGAGGGTCAGCTCACTCAACTTCATTCCTTCACCCTCGGTCTGCCTTTCGTTCCCTCCCTCCCTCCCTCCCTCCCTCCCTCCCTCCCTCCCTCCTTTCTTTCTTTCTTTCTTTCTTTCTTTCTTTCTTTCTTTCTTTCTTTCTTTCTTCTTTCTTTCGACACTGGGGATTGAACCCAGGGGCCTTCTAACTCTGAACTACACCCCCAGCCCTATTTTTTATTTTTATTTTGAAACAGGGTCTCACTGGGT
>PVJS01038616.1:0-19310 GCA_004027185.1 Glis glis
GAACTCACTTCACAGCCAAAGAAGTGCGGCAATGGGCTCATGCTCATGGAATTCACTGGTCCTACCATGTTCCTCACCATCCTGAAGCAGCTGGTTTGATAGAACGGTGGAATGGCCTTTTGAAGGCTCAGTTATGGCATCAGCTAGGTGGCAATACTTTGCAAGGCTGGGGCAAGGTTCTCCAGAAGGCTGTATATTCTCTAAATCAGCATCCGCTCTATGGTACTGTTTCCCCTATAGCCAGAATTCATGGGTCCAGGAATCAAAGGGTGGAAACGGGAATGGTACCACTCACCATTACCCCCAATGACCCACTAGGAAAATTTTTGCTTCCTGTCCCCGCAACCTTATGTTCTGCTGGCCTCCAGATCTTAGTTCCAGAAGCAGGAATGCTTTCACCAGGAGGCACAACAATGATTCCATTAAACTGGAAGTTAAGACTTCCCCCTGGCCACTTTGGGCTCCTCATGCCTTTGAGTCAACAGGCTAAAAATGGAATTATAGTACTGGCTGAGGTTATTGATCCAGATTACCAAGGGGAAATTGGACTATTACTCCACAATGGGAGTAAGTAAAAGTATACCTGGAAAGCAGGAGATCCCTTAGGACGTCTCCTAGTATTGCCATGTCCTGTTATTAAAATCAATGAAAAAATGCAACAACCTAATCTGGACAGGATGGCAAATGTCTCAGACCCTCCAGGAATGAAGGTGTGGGTCACCCCTCCGGGTAAAGAACCAAGACCTACCGAAGTGCTGGCTGAAGGTAGAGGAAATACAGAATGGGTAGTAGAAGAAGGTAGTTATAAGTACCAACTACGGCCACGAGACCAGTTACAGAAACGAGGATTGTAATTGCTGTAAATATTCTTAATATTCCGTTAAGAATATGTTTGTATATATATATTTATATGTGTTAAGCAGATATCTCTATCTTATCTCCTCCTTTATTTCTCTATCATGTAATATAACACTGATGGACTTTATATCAATATTAAGAATAAGTATTAGGAATAAGTATCACTCAGAAAGCCCTGCCTCCTATTCAGGGAAAGTGATTGGTGCATTTCCAGTTGTACGTGTGATAGCTTTATCATGTTAGGTGAGATTTTTTATATAGTTATTTTATTTATGTGAAGATTAATATGATTTAAAAAGACAGAGTTAGGAGTCAAGTTGACAAGGGGTGGACTTGTGATAGTCAATCTAGTTTGTCAACTTGACCTGATCATGACATACCCAAGATCATGTGACTTTGGGTGTGTAACAGCAGATTAAACAGAAAGTCCTGCCCTGAATGTAGGCAGCAGGATTCTGATAGGTGCAGGACTTAGATAAAAGAGGGAGAAGCCACGTAGCGCGATGTGCGACTCTTTCTGAAGAAAACGCATCTGCTTTTGCCTGAGATCATCAGCCTCTGGCTCATAGAACTGGAACTTTGCCATTTCTCTGAAGAGCTTCTTGATCTTCTGCTCTTGTCTGTGATCATCGGCCTCCAGCCCTTCGAACTGAAACTTCACCATCATTTCTCCGAAGAGCTTCCTGATCTTCGAATCTTGGACTGGGACTGAATTTGTGGTTGCTTCGATCCTAAGACTCCAGTTCTTAGACCGCTCGACCAGCTACTGGTTCCTCTGACTCTCCATGTGCAGTCAGAACTTGGGACTACATTGCTTCAAACTGTAAGCCCATCTGATAAATCCCTTTTTCAAATATACTCATTCTGTGAATTCTGTTAATCTAGTGAACCCTGTCCAATACACCCCCCAAAAAATCACAATGAAATATCACTTCAACCCCAGTAAGAGAGACTATGATCAAAATGAATTAAGATAACAAGTTCTGGCAAAGATGTGGAGGAAAGAGAAACCTTATACATTGTTGGTGGGAATGTAAAGCAGTAAAGAGCAATAAAGGCATTGTGGAAAATGACGTGGAGTTTCATCAAACAATTTAAAAAAGAACAGCCACATGATCTAGCAAGTCCACTACTGTGTTTATATACAAATAAAATCATTAATATGTTAAAGAGACATATGCATCCCCATGTCCATTGTAGCTCTATTCACAACAGCGAAGAAATGGAAACTAGCTTAGTGACCATCCACTGATGAATGGATAAAGAAAATGTCCATAAACAGAATGAAATACTATTCAGCCAGAAAGTGAAATCCTGTCATTTGCAACAATAGGGAAGGAAATGGAGATCAGTGAAATAATCCAAGCATAGGAAGACAATTACTGCATGATGTCACTCATGTATGGAGTCTATAATAATTCAGAAGTTCAGAACTTGAATGATGGTTAACAGAGTCTGGAATAGTGTGTGTGTGTGTGTGTGTGTGTGTGTGTGTGTGTTGGTGGAGATAGGGAACGTTTGATCAATCAGTACTAAGTTACAGGTAAAGAGGAACGAGAATTTTTGGTGTGCTATTGCACAGTAGGGTGACTATCGAAAACAATAATATACTACATGTTTCAAAAAGCTAGAAGAAAGGACTTTGAAAGTTTTCATCATAAGATAATATAAAATCTAAGTACATAAATATGTTTGACCTAAGTTAAACTTTATACAATATATAAATGTATTGAAGAATTACCTGGTACCTCACTAATATCTCCAATTTTTATGTTTATGTATCAGATAAAAATAATTATTTTTCAAAATATGTAAGTTTGTATTTTCAAACTAAGAAACAAAGGCACCTAAAATATAGAAAATAAATATTCCCCAACTAGGTGCAAGAGATAACAATTTATTACATATGTTTTAGTCTGAGATTCTTACTTAAAATGGGTTTTGAATAAAGCCAGCATGGTTCTTCCCTTTGAATCAAATGAACTTGATAAAGTCAAATTGAAATCCTTCCAAATATTGATTCCATTCAGGGGATTCAAAAGTTTATAATATAGCTGTCAGGTTCAACCTATTTTTCCATAGGAATATTATTACCATCTGATGAACTGCTACTTTTTTATCCTTCTTAGTATATTTTTATGTGTAATCATTGTTGGAACTGTCAGTCACCACTGAATGGGATGCTGTGTGGCTGGAAGTATGATTATCTTTTGAGGGGGATTAATTAGGTCAGTTATTTAAATATTACCAAGGCACTTCTTCCTAAGTGTGTATCAAGTATTCATACATCTGGATTTGGGAACAATTGTGAAGTGATAGTTTTTAATTTAAATCACTCTAAATTTATGAATCATGTATCCTTCCAAACTCTAATTATAGTACAAAGAGTAATAATTTATTTTAAATATTAAACAAAATACTTGGTTTAATTTGATGTAGAGTTCACCTAATTGACAGAGTAAAGAAAAAAAAGGTGGGTTTAAAAGAACTCACTATCAATTTAAATTTAAAATATGTAAGCTGGAGCACATAATGAAATTCTTTTTAGCTATTAAATTGCTTGATGTGAGAAAATGCATGTAGATAATGTGATTTAATTTTTATCATTTAAAATAAATCAAAGATAATCTATTTTTAATCAGCTATCTACATTATTGATTTTAAATGATCAAATAAAAGATTATAACTTGGCGTGATGGTACATGCCTGTATTCCTAGTACTTGGGAAGCAGAGACAGGAGGATCACTGGTTCAAAGTCAGTCTCAACAATTTAGTGAGACCCTCAACAACTTAGTGAGACCCTGTTTCAAAAAATAAAAAGTAAAATAGGGCTGGGGTCTAACTCAGAAGTAGAATGCCTCTGGGTTCAATTCCCAGTACAATTTTTTTTAAAAAAAGATTATTCCTATAAGGTACCAAAATGAGGAAATTTATTTAGAGTTAATAGTCTTTCCCCCTTATATGCCGTACCTGACTTAATCACTCATCAATGTAAGTTACTCCTTGATATATACATCTTCAAAACTATTTTTATCTGCTCAAGCAAACACACATACACATACACCTGCCCACATATTTTACAAAATGAGACCATTTGTATACATTATTACAGCATGTATTATATTCTTTCTATGCATTATGATCTCCTTTTAATGTTGTTCACATAACAGCATAAAATACATCCCTCAAAACTGATAAATGTATGGAGAAAAAAGTGAAATGATGATGATGATAGATGATAAATAGAATAATACATTAATAGATAATTTCATTATTTTAAGAGTTGAGCCAATAAATACATGAAAAAAATTTCAACATCATTAGCAATCAGGGAGATGCAAATCAAAACTACACTAAAATTCCATCTAACCTCAGTTAGAATGGCAATCATCAAGAAGTCAAAAAATAGTAAATGTTGGCAAGGATGTGGGGAAATTGGAACTTTTCTACACTGTTGGTGGGATTGCAAATTAGTGCAGCTTCTATGGAGATCAGTGTGGAGATTCCTCAGAAAACTGAGACTGGATCCACCATATGATCTGGCTATACCACTCCTGGGTATCTTTCCAAAGGGGTTGAAACCAGAGAACTACAGTAATATATGCATACCCATGTTCATAGCAGCACAATTCAGTGGCCAAATTATGAAAGCAACCTAGTTGTCCATCAACAGATGAATTGATTACAAAATTATGGGATATCTACACAATGGAGTTCTACTCAGCAAAAAAGAACAAAATTCTGTCATTTGCAGGAAAATGGAAGGACCTGAAGAACATTATGTTAAGTGAGATTAGCCTGTCACAGAAAGTGAAGGGACATATGTTTTCACTAATATGCGCAAGCTAGGGAGTAGTTGAGATACCAGAGAATCTCCAAATAATGGAGGAGAAACCTCAGTGGAGCCAGGGAGGTGGTCTAAGGGAAGGGGAGGGGTAAGAGTGAGGTTCATTGAAGGAATTCCTGCCATCGGCTATGTGTACATATGTGAAAATACCAATGTCAATCTCAGTATTCTGCATGGAGAAGGCAGGAGATGGCGAGGCAGCGGGGTGGGGGGGACCAAGTGTTGTGTGCATGTATGTCACTGTCAACATGATTTACATTATAAGGTGAGACTATAATGCAACAATAAAAGCATATTAAAATAGTTGAGCAGTATTTACTTCTTGAGTTTTCAGCATAGTACAATATTGAAGAGCACAAATTTTAAAGACTGGTCCATATGTATTCTACTTTTTTCTATCTGTGTATTCATGGAACAACCACAGAATTGGCTAAATACTATATCACAAAAAATAATATTAGGATACCTAAGTCTCAAAAGGTAAATATCAGTCTCTGATCACCAAATGAGAAACCCAGAAATTAATACCAACAATTTTAAAAACCCATCCTACTGGAATTTTACAAACATTTTTTTAAAATTAAAGAGTTAATATAAAATACAAGCCAAAATTACAGCATATTTTTAGAAACCATTGTGTTATAAAAATCAACTAAAAATGGATCATGGACAGAAAGTATGAAACTATAAAACTTCTAGACAAAATATGAATGAAAACCTTTTAAGGTATAATACTAGAAGAAGAGTTCTTAGTCTTTGCACAAAAGCATAGTCCATAAAACAAAAGATTTATAAATTGAATCTTATCAAAATTAAAAATTTTGCTTTGCAAAAGAACCTTAATGAGTATTAAAATACAAACCACAGATTTAGAGACAATATTTTCAAACCACGTATCTGACAAAGAAATAGTATCATATATATAAAAATATTCTCAAATTCAACAATGAAATCATATGAACAGATAATAGACAAAAATATGAAGTGACATTTCACTAAAGAGAACAAATAAATGATAAGCATGTAAAAAGATGTTCAACATCAGTACTCATCAGGGAAATATAAACAAATATCACATTAAGATGTCACTATATACCTATCAGACTGTCTAAAATTTAAAAATAATTATTGCATCGAATTCTGGGGATAATGTGGAGAAACTGTATCACTCATCCATTGCTTGTAGGAAAGTAAATTTGCAAAGCTAATCTGGAGAAGAATATAATAGTTTCTTTCAAAACTAAATATATTCTTACTGTATGGTCTAGCAACTGCATTCTTGGAAATTTATCCCAGGTAACAACAACATATGCTTAAATAAAAAGCCTACACGTGAATGTGCACCACAGCTTTAGTCACAATAGCCCCAAACTGGAAAGAGTTGAAATGTTCTTTGGCAGAAGAATTATTAAGGAAATAATGGTACACTCACACCATGGAATACTATTCATCAGTGTCAAGGAACAAACTACAAAGAAACAAAGTGCATTGATCACAAGTGAGTTATGAGTGAAAAAAAATCCAAAAAGGGTTACAAACCATATAATTTTATTTATGCAGCCTTCCATAAATAAAAAAGAAAGTATAAAGATGAAGAAAAGTTCAGTGGTTTCCAAGGGTTGATGAGTTGAGAATAGGGAGGCAGGTAGCTATGCCTATAATATAGTAGCATGAAGAATATTTGTGATAGGATTATTTTTATCTTGATTGTGGTGGTGGGTACAAAAATCTATGCTGGGAATAAAATGCATATAACCAAATTATGCATGTACACACAAAGAATGCATATAAAACCAATGAAATACGAATAAGTCTGGTATATTTAAGCAATGTCAATTTCCTGGTTTTGATAACTGTGTGAGATATTCCCAGTAGGGAAAATGGATGTAGAGTATATGGGTATCCTCTATCTAATATTTCTTATAATTATTTACTATGTATTGTGAATATAAAATTATTCAAAATGATTTAAAATAAGGAAGGGGGGGTGTGCTGTGTTAGTTAACCCATTAAGTCCCAAGTTTTTAGTTCTGGAAGTATTTCAATGAAATTGATGCAGGTGCATTAAAATAGGTTTGAAATCATAATCTAGAGCCTACATAATTATATTAATTAATACTATAATTATTACATTAAAATTATAGTTATAATTATATTATTATATTATATATCATATAATAACTTTGAGGCTTTGCACATGTTCTACATCTGGGATGATGGGACAAAATGGTCTATATTTTCATTATGTATCCATATACTATCTTGCTACAGTAGCCTCCTCACTTATTAAACTTCCTCCTAATTCATGGTGGATTGTTCTCAAACTATTTCATGACATTAAAGAAAAAGTCAGAAATAGTAATTAGTTCTTTCATTATATATGAGGCTGAAATGATTAAATAAATACCTTCAAAAATATAAATATACACACACACACATGGTTTAAATTCTAGGGGCCAAAGTTTAATGTACCTATAATGAAGTCTTCCCAGTTTAATAAAAATGCACAAAACCTTTCTTTCATTGTAGAATCTTACTCTGCTTTTTCAATATTTTCTAAAATCAAAGATTTCAAATCAAAAACTTCATAAAATTTAACTAGTGATAGCTAATCCTTTTCTATTATTTGTCACTAGTTGGGATATTTTCTATGGTATAAATCTACCATGTAAATGCTAATATTTCATAAATGAACATTGCAGTGTTATATTTTCCTGAAAAAGCTTTTTTTTGCAAGCTTTAAATAAATCACACAGATTGAAATAGTGTTATTAACCATGCTGGAGTGATTTTAATATACCTGAAATAGTCTTTATGTTTTTCTCATTACACTGTGTCATAAACCCTAATATAAAATTTTCTAGAGCTATGATATAGTCATGCTCCCCAAGGCTCAAGATTCCCTTGAAACATAGTGAGCCCAAGATAGGACTGTGAAAATTAAATTTGATCCTGTATTGATTGTCCATGTTATGATAAAAATAAAAAAGTTATTGGGTGAAAGAATATATTAATATTGTTCTATGTGTCTTAAAGGTGATCATGGAGTTAAAAATGTATGTGTAGTTTAAGTTAAAGTAATGAGCTAGTTTTTCTCTCTTTTACAGAGAGAACTCAAGATTAACACTTAGTTTTATGTCCATGAGCTCAGTTTTGAATACTCAGGAAGCATCATTCACATACAATTCAATATACATGATATCCTCTGGTGTCCAGGCTTCAGTTTATAGTTTTAAGAAGATATGAGAGTTTATAAGCCAAAGAATGGTAAAATGGAAAGGAAAACCAGAAGTGGTAAATATATAACTGGGATAAGACTTTTATCCATGCCTTATTCTAGTGAGGCCAGTATTTATAGGAACATCCAGGCACACAATACACCATATAGAGAGTCCCAAACTAAGATGTTACACTCTCTGACACAAAGACAGGAGAGAAATTCACATTTGAGCTTCCCATAGTTTTCTGAACCTATACACCAGACGAAAGTGCCTTTCGAGTACAAGCTTCCTTACTTGTAGGTTTTCCTTTCATGTGTATATAAAACTGCATAATTTGCTATTTACATTGATAAAAATGATGGAGAAACACAGGTGAGAATTTTTCATATCTGAAATAAGTAGGTGAAAGGGGTATTTTAACATTGCATTTTGTAGCATACACCTGGGGAGTGAGTAAAGGGAAAAAAGTTCATAATTTCCTCTTCCATTCTGTTAGTTTAGGTAATCAAGAACACAAGAGCTTAATGCAACAGCTTAATGGTACCACTTGCAGAGATGGGTGGTGCAATCCTAGAGAAGTGAAGGGAATCAGGGAATGAGATTCAGCAGAAGGAAGAACAAATACAACTGGCTGAATTCTGAGCTGGTCATATGGATCAGTCCTGCATGATACTGCCTCAGCTCAAATAGTTTGAGGTATTGGGAAAGAGAAAAGTTAGCAGTTTATTTACTGATTCCTTTCCCATTGCCATATTCCCTTGACCAATATCTTTCCCTATCAGGCATCCATTCCTAGGTACTTCACATTTATATGCAGCCTCTCCAGATGGATCCTGGGGATGACCCAGCTTCTGTTGGTCTAGTGCCAGTATGTCAGCATAGATGTTCCTTCTTGTTAATTAGGGCTCTGTATAGAGGCTTTTTGGTTTCTGTCAATTTTGGTGGCAGGACCCCGGACTATATGACTAGGGTATCAATAGGAGGAGCCTTTTCTAGGGATGGGCTGTTGCATTTATTAAGGTAAATAAGCTGCCTAGGACTTGCAAGAGGGAGCTGGTGGGGAGAGAAGGTATGGAGAGTGGCATAGCTTAGCATATCTGAATAGAGGTAGAAACTGAATCCAATACACTAGACTTGCTACAAAGTGGCTGGAAATAAGCCACATATGCCTTTGCATCTAGTTACCATTTCCTTAATTTGATGTTTATGTTTGTGTGTTCAGACGCCACTAACTTAAAATGGAGAATCTATTTCCAGAAGAAACTGAAGTGGATGTGTCATTGCCTCAATTGATTTTTAACTTTGTTAACAATTTCTTGACATTGATTTCTGGATCACACTTTATTCTTGTTTTCTTCCTATACTTTCTTTCATTCTCATGTCCTTTGGTGGATTCATCACTTTTGCATGACCTCAATAAATCATATACCAATCTGGGACTCAACACTACCTATTATCTTTTCTTGGCTTCTTTCTTTATTGTTCTTTCTAAATCTAATGTTTTTCAAATACCAGTTGATAGCAATCCCAGGCCAAACTTCTCTGAACTCCAGACTCATACAACTAATGGTGTCACATTTCCACCCTTGATGACTGAGACCAAATGCTTTTATTTTCTCCTATCTTCCAAACATTCTTCTTCCTCAGTGATATGAATCATAGTAAATAGAACCAGCATGCACTCAGTTGCTCAATCCAAAAACATTGATATAACTCCTGACCTGTGCTTCCATACACTAGACCCTTTAGACCAAAGAACCTTCTTGTCTCTATCCTAAAATTGTATCCTGTTCTGATATTACACTTATTACCACCTCAACTAGTTTTAGCTTAGCCTCAATTCACTTTAACTGTTTGATAGTCTTCTAAATGATCTGATGGCAATGGAAATTCTCTATACCAAGGTCTGTGTTTTCAGTTTCAAACATAAATTTGATCATGCCACTTCCTGGATCTCACTTCTCTCATACTTTACTAATTCTTATCAAACCTGTGTGATCCTAAATGATCGTATCCTGTCGTTTCTCTCTGACCTGATTTTACAAAACTCTGCCTGAAGGCCAAAACTTTTATGGCTGATTTGATTTTGCTTTCCTTCAACCATCCCAAGCTATTTCTTCACTCAATCCCTTTGGCTTGCTTTACCCTCCAACTCTAGAACTAGTAATTTAAGAATCACTCCTCATTTTACCCTGGGCTCTGCTGAACTATCACCTCCTCAATAAGTTCAGCATATGTTCCAGTTTGAGTTAGTCCCAGTTTGTACATTAAAACTTCTGAAAAATGTGAACTACTGTTTGCTCACAGAAAAGAAGTCAGGGTGGTCTAGGGGTGGGAGTGAGTACCGCCTGTGGGTCGGACAGCAAGAGGGAAGGAAGGATCATAAAAGGACTAAAGGAAGCTCTGGGGTTCGAGGTATGCTCATAGTCTCCATTGTGCTAGTGGTTTTCCAGATGTACAATATCAGCAATGTCCTTGTCATAAATATTTGGATCCTTGATAATGATGACTTACACAAGTGTTATCCCAGTGACTAGGAAATTCAAGCAGCTGTTGACTTACAAAAATAGTCTTTGCTAATGGCCACAGTGGCCAGTGCCTGTCACTTGGGCTAGTAGCCCACATCTGTCACTCAGCAGCTTGGGAGTCAGGAGGATCAAAGGTTAGAGGCCAATGACCTAGCAAGATCTTGTTTCAAAATAATAAAATAAAGTAGGACCGGGGTGTAGCTCAGAGGTGGAATGCCCCTGGGTTTAATCCCCAGTACCACAATAAAAAAAGAAGTAATTACTAAACATTTTGTAGGAGAGGCTCCAAACTGAAACTATCTAAAAGTTTAATATGTTAACTTTGTGTCATAAAAACTAGTCTATGGAAGTGCCTGGGTGGAGCTTTTTAAATGAGAGGAGAGAATTATCTCCAAGAAAACCAGAATCAACTAAATTATTTAAATTATAAACATTCAAAATCTAGAAGTAATAGTAATTATTTTCAAACTCTTACTGAAATTATTTTAAACCACTTATACATTTTTCACAGGACATCACAAATATAAGTTGCAGGCTAGACTGTGAAGAATTTCATGTGTGAATAATGTAACACTAAGAAGTGGTCTCTCATGGAAACAGGTTCATTTTAGATGACATTTATTGTAAATAAATCTATTTACAAGACCATAATTATTGTAAATAAGCAATTGTTAAATAGAGAAAATGGATGATACTGAAAAAACTAGAGAATAAGGAAGTGGGGAACAGTTAGAAGGGATGAATAAGTAGAATGAAGAAGAGATATAGCACTCTAGCATATTTATGGTTAATAATTTACTCTACATCACAAATATGCTATCGTTTCTAAATTTACTATTATTCCCCAAAGCTTATCTACTTCTATCCCTCACAAAACCCAAGTAGCTGCTAAAAACTGCTCTAACTTATGGGTTTACATGTAAAGACACTGAATTCTCCACAAGCAAGTTGGTGATTCTCACTTTCTTTAAATGTATTTTCTCTCATAGTAATTTCGCTGATTTCACCACACCTAAAGTATATTTTTCTCTTTCAGAAAGTATAAATATGAAATTTTCTAATTAGTTTTTTAAAGGTTGCTCTTTTTACCAAACTAGAAAAAACTGCCTATACATTTCAATACCTGTATTTATACATACAATGCCCTTAAATCATGTGTACTTATGTCTTCCTTCTTGTATTTAATACTAAACGACAGGCTATTGATGCTCATGAAATAAAGAGTATGTGAGCACATGGGTTAATATTCAAACAGTCTTGCAAATGTTAAATAATAGTCAATGAGATATCATGAAATATGAATAAGTCTTAGATGGTTGGAATTAAGTTGTTATATAACAGAAAATACTAAATCAATATGGGCTTCTGGGTGGTTTTAAATGGAATGTTTAAATAATTGTAAAAAGTGCTTTATAATCTAAAATAAAAGGTTGCATTTGCCATCTGTACCATTTTTGAAAGGATTTCTGAAACCACTGCCCATAGAATTAAAGTATTAAGAACACAAAATTATGTAAAATAATATCAAATCAATTTTTTATATTTTAATGCTTAATTTCCAGATCTAAAACCAAAACATGCAGTGCATGAATAAGCCAAGATTACTTTATTTTTAAAATAATTTTATTTTAACTTACACAAAGTAATTACACATCTTTTAAGGGGTAAAGTGTGATATTTCAATGTATGCATACAATGTGTAATGATAAGATCAGGGTAATTAGCATATCTCTCACCTCACAGGTATATCATTATTTTAGGTTAGGAACATTCTAAATCCTCTGTGCTAGCTCTTTAAATATTAAATTTATTATCATCAATCATAGTTATCCTGCTATGATATAGATCATTAGAAGTTATTCTTCCTATCCATCCACATACCCATTGTTCCAACCTCTCCCCGATTTTCCTTCTCCTACACCCTTTGTAGGCTATGACAATGACTACTCTATTTAATGCTTCTTTGAGACCAACATTTTAGCTTGTGCATACAAGTGAGAACATGTGATATTTGCCAATATGTGTTTGACTTATTTAATCTAACAATGTCTTTAGTTCTATCCATGTTGCTGCAAATGACAGAATATCATTCTTTTTATAGCTGAATAATATTCCATTGTGTTTATATGCCATATTTTCTTTACCCATTCATCTGTCAATGGATACATAGTTTGTCTACATTTGATGTTTGAATCATATGGTATCTCTCTCTAGGTCTAGTTTATTTTGGGAACCCACATATGGCTTTCCATTATGCCTGTACTAATTTATAGTACCACCAACAGTGTATGAGAGCTCCCCCTTTCTCCACATCCTTGACAGCATTTGTTTTTATCCTTCTGATGATAGCCAGGCGTGAGATGAATAACAAGCTTGGGGTGAGATATCTTGTGGTTTTTATTTGCATTTCCCTGATGATTAGCAATGTTGTACATTTTCTCATATATGTCTTGGCCATTTGTATACCAAGATTACTTTAAATGCCTACATTTTCATAAATTTATCCAAGGTTTCTAAAAAATTGTGTCCATTTTGTCCAATTCTAGACATATTATTTAAAATGCAAGTTTACATAGCATGACAGAAACAAAACAAAAACTCAGTTACAATAACACTTGGGATACTGTCTTTCTACTCGGCCATGTTTATGCAATGTTTGTCTTGAAATTCCTAGAGATTTGTCCACAGTTTATTCCTATTATTAGTTTGAAGTATGGCATATGGGTAAAGCACATGGGTGCTGACTCATGCATCCTAGTATCAGTCATGTTAATTCTACATTCTAGCTCTGTGATCTTCAGTAATTTTGTTAAACTAACACTTCCCAATTTTCTCACTTAAAAATCAGTATAATAATGATACTTACCTTGTTGCTTAGTTTCGGGATTAAGTTAGAAATATGTGTCGTGTCCTTAATATGCTTCATGAAAATATTTACACATACAATAAGTAATACTAAAGGTTAAAATATAATGTAACATGACACTGAGGTTTGTTTAGTCACAATCCTTGTATATATTTGGAGAAAAAGTTAGATGGAATAGAAATAGTTGCAAGAAAAACAAACTACCAAAATGTCATAAATTGCTTTAGTAACTATAATAATTGTGACATGCTGATAAGTGAAGAGTATATGGAGCCTCACAGAGTGCCAAAACTACCAGTTATTTAAAGCATAAATACTTAATTTTATATCAAAGTAATGGATAGGTCAACCCACAATTGCCCTTTAGTAGTTCTCCCCCATAACTTACTTAAGAGCATCAATTCTCATTAATTGTCTAAACTAGAAAACTGATAATCAATTACTTCTTTTTCCTCCACTCATTCTTATGCACTTCCAATCCCTGCTTTTTCCTTCTAATGCACTTATATCTAAGAAATTAGTAAGAACTCTCTAATGTCAGTGGTCTTACAAAGATCACCAAAAAAAATTCTGTCATCAAGTAAAATTGAGTGTATTAAACTTACTGCAACTAGGAGCAACACCAGCTTCTAAGAGTCTCACTAGGTCCCAGAAGAGTTGTTAGGGAAGCAGATTTATAGATTCTGGGTTCTAGTTCTAGTTCTAGTGGGGTTAGGTCAGTTTTTCAAGATGAGAATTAGTTACAACTGGGAAAAATTCATGGTGTAATATTTTAAGGTTGATGGACTCAATGAGGCAAGTTTTTTTTTGAGGAGTCTTGAAAAGCAAACCCATATGATAAGCAAGATGTCAATGTGAGAAAGCTCTTATCTTAATGGGAGAGGTATTTAACCAGATTAGCAAACTAATCAAATACATTTGTTTGCAAGAAATTTCTGATGCATACAGCCAATTAAAGTAATTATTGGTTGGAGCATTGCTTTCCTTGTAAAAATTTCCTGGGCTAACTGGTTAAGTCATGTTAATACATGTGGTCCCAATTCTCAGTTCAAATGTGTCTCCTTCTTCTCAGTCTTGTTTTTCTGCATGTTAGACATCATCTACATTATTTCTTCCTAAAAATATAAAATGTCAATTTATCCTGCAGTTCTCATAGTAAAATCCTTCAGCATCTCTAGTTTCCAAGTTATCAACAAAGATAAAATCCAAGTTCATGACAGCAGTCGTCTTTGTTTGGCCTTGGTTCATTTTTTTTCATTATCTTCCCTAGTTAAACATCAACATATAATTTTTACTTCAGCTGTAAAAAAAACTTCAATGAAGATTGAAGTTTCTTCAATCTTCATGTTAATCTCAGGCAGCTCTGCATTTTTGAAATTGTTAATTTTTCCTAAGATAATGACTTTTTTCCAACTAATTCCTCATACCTAGGAGTTCTCTAAAACATATTTGGCAGTGACAAGATATCTATAATTGCATCCCAACTTCTGGCGATGAAAGTGATTAAATCTATCCATTAAGTTTACTCCTCAATTTTATACTTTTATGATATCATAGTCAAATATCTACTTTGTGTTGGAAAACAAACAAGAATAGATACTTCAATGTGCTACATAACACATCTTCCTGTCAAAAAGAAGAAAAATATTCTCAAGTGGAAAGTACATTTTAGCCTATCTTTTTAAGAAATTAAATTTATATTCTAAAGTATACCAATAAAACCTGATATAAAATTCAGATATTTTGATAACTTATATTTTTTTAGATTTATAATTGCCTGGCTATGTAATCTAAAGAGCTAAGTAAATTTGTAATTGACAACCAACTGATATACCTATATCATGGAGACTCTAATATGTGTCAGGGATATGGCTTTGTGGTTTGCAAAATTTGCCTATCAACAAACACCTAAAATGATTTTTCAAAAGTAATCTCTAGATATACTTACGCAGTGGTGTGTATATGTATGATGTTGGATGTAGGCAAATAAAAGACATATTGACAAAATGTGTGATACATGCAGTACAGAAGGTATCACCTAAAGTGTGGAAATTAACCCTGGTCATAATCCTTTTTAAATATTAGCATTTTTTTGCACATCTCTGTGATAGCCTTGAACTGTTCTCACTGCCATCTCACATGTAAAGAGACATTTATAAGCACTATACTTCCCAGTGACTTATCAGACATCAGTGACTAGTAGAATAGCAGAAGGGGATTGGGGGTGGAAGGTAGGAAGAGGAAAAAGGAGGATCAAGGAAGGAAATATTCAAATAATGTTATGTCCATATATTAAGGTATTACTATCAATATCACTAAATGTATGGGAGGGAGAGAGGATGGAAAGGGGAATACACCAAGTGCTGTCTGCATGTACATTCGTATCACTTTGAATCTCGCTATGATGTATACTTACAACGCACCAATAAAAGTATAAAAAACTTTTCAGAAAAAAAGAAAACGGAATCTACTTAGTTCAGTGATAGATTTTTCCAGAAATTCAACCCTATTTTCATTCTACATGAGAATTAAATTTAGACGAGAAAAGAGGTAATGCATTGTATATGTAGTCAAGGATGCCTAGCCATTCCTTGTAAATGAAACAAGGAAATGTTAACTGGCAATTTTAGTTTTTGAGCTGGAATTATGACAGAAAAGACACAGTATTAACCAAAATTGTGTAAGAAGAAGAATTCTATCTGGAAGAGAAAACAATGCCTTCATTTTTGACATTATGAATCTGAGGTGATAAAGAAGACCTCGCATTAAAGATTTCCTATTGTCAGAAACCAAAATAAGGCTCAAGGTTAGTAAGAAGTAGTAGTTCATTCAGAAACTACTTCTATAGGTACAAATTCTGAATGCATTATTTCTCATAAGATGAAAAACAGGAGATCAACAAGCCAAGGCTTTGGTTTTACATGGTGCACATGATTGGGGTCAGAATGGAGAGCCAGGTACAGTGGTATATTCATATAATCAGAGCTGTTCAGGAGGCTGAAACAGGAGGATTGAGAGTTTGAGGCCAGCCTGGGAAGTGTACTGAGACCCTACATAAATAAAATAAAACAAAATACAACAATAAAATAATGAAGAGGGAGCTGGTGAAGTGATAATTACTCAGGTGAGAGGAGAAAGAGAATAGAACATTATCAATGAAATATAAATATATTAATGTAAAGATATGAAAATAGAACTTGAATTCAGCTTAAAATTGTCTCAATTTTACAATAGGTATATATAGGCTATATATATAATGGCAGTTAAGGCTTGTATATTCAAAATTACTTATATATTCAAAATTACTTGAGACACTAAAAAGTGATCCACATTAGAATGCACTAAAGAATGGTGATCAAGCACTAAGTTTTTATAAAATATGTCCATTTCCCAATCTTCTAAAAATGTAGAGACTAAAATAAAAGCCAAAGATATGGAAGATATTTTAAGAATGATAAAAGTACCATTGTGTAATGGAGACAATTCTGATATCAAGTCACTCAGGAGCAGAGTGGATTTCTATGACACCTGAAGCAAGTGTTTTGGGCTAAACTATTTGAATAAAAACTTGGTCTTTGTGTTTGTTTGTTTACAGAGAAATGTGTTTTGGTATGTTTTGTTGTTGTTTTGGGGGTACTTGGGATTGAACCCAGGGGCATCCTGCCTCCAATTTATGTCCACAGCCTTTTTTTTAAAACAGTCTCACTAGATGTCTGAGAGTCTTGCTAAGTTGCTGAGGCTGGTCTCAAACCTGTGATCCTCCTGCCTCAGCCTCCTAAGTACTAGGATTACAGGCATGCACACCATGACCAGGTAGAAATGGGCTATTTAAATAAGGAAGATTGGGGGGAAAGCTCTTAGACTTTCTTCTGTAAGTCTGACCAAATTTTTGACAAGCACTCATGAATTTGATCTAAAAAACATTTCTCAATTGAAAAAAAGAAAATGGTATGAAACCAAAGCAGAATACAAATTGACAAAGTTGATAACTCCTTTGTAAAACTTTTGCTCTAATGATTCAGTTAATTCCTTGATCATCAACAGGCATTTATTGGGCATTTACTTTGGTAGGCCTGTGTGGCTCACCATGGCATTTCAAGTACAGTTCCTGCAACCAAGAAATGTATTATTATGTTAAAAATAAGGCAAAGAAAGCCGGGCATGGTGGCGCACGCTTGTAATCCTAGTACTTTGGGAGGCGGAGACCAGAGGATACGGGTTCGTGGCCAGCCTCAGCTCTCTCCCTGTCTCTCTCTCTCTCTCTCTCTCTCTCTCTCTCTCTACTTAGTGAGGCCCTCCGCAACTTCGTGAGACCCGGTTTCAAAATAAAGTATAAAAAATAGGGCCGGGGGTGTAGCGCGGAGGTGGAATGCCCCTGGGTTCAATCCCCGGTGCCACAAAAAAAAAAAAAAAAGCAAAGACATCTATAAAAGTCAGGATTTTAAAACTACAAGGAAACTAGTGAATATTATTAAAAGGCCTTTCCGGATTCTCAGAAAGTTTAAGTAGACCTTAAATTTTAACAGTTTGGCTTATTTTTATAGGCTCTAAATTTTTAGGAAGAACCTTGAGAAATAAAATTTTAAGGATTAACAAAACTAATAACACTGAAAATAACAATATAATATGTACACCAAGGTGAAACATGATTAATTCCAAAAGTAATAACATAGAAAAATCAATTCTATTAGTTTAAGAAAGGAAAACCTAAATGACAAAAATGAGGAACAAAAACCACAGTGCATTGATGAAAATACAGACATGGTTCATTTTTGAGATGGCTTCAATATTCCATTCTATCAAACACATTACTATTTGTTTTTATATTATTAGTGAAACTTGCTGGGCATGGGGGTGCACGCCTGTAATCCCAGGACTTGGAAGGCTGAGACAGGAGGATCACAGGTTTAAAGCCAGGTTCAGCAACTTAAGAGAGACCCTGTTTCAAAAAGGGCTTAGGGTCTATCTCCGAGGTAGAATTACCCTGGGTTAAATTTCCAGTACCTCCCAAAAATTATTAGTGAAATTTAATTGGGAGATTAAATCAACTCCTAAAATGTAATAGAAGGGAGAGAATATATCATCAAATCAGACTTAGTCAAACTTTACATTTCAGATACACAGATTTTATGTGTATAATTTTTCCATAACAGTATTTGAAACAGTCTTTCACACACACAAGCGAACACCCCCATTCAAGGATTTCTGCTTTTATTGCATTTAGACAATAAACCTAGTGCTTATGCTTTCTGACTCCCCAAACTTGTTACATACCAACCAGTATTTGGTATTTAAAGAGCACTTTTTATGATGAATGCAATGTGTTCATTAATTCTCATTCATTTTTGAGAAGTAGATTCCATTTCTCAAAGCTTTTTGCAAAGCTCACAAACTTGTTAGGCATATGGATTGAATGACTCACAGAAAAATTGAAGAATATGATAGAAGTATTACCAAACACTCTGTCTCACTGGGGGCAGAAATATTTTCAAATCTACATAGTACATACCAAACAGATGGAGTATGAAAACAAATCTTTGCTGTGGGTGGCCTTCCCATTACAGCCAAAACAATCCATATATACCATAAAAGATAATACCACATAACTCCTTTGTAAGAGAGAAAGAGAAAAAAGATACTTAAATGATAGTTCTCAAAATATTTGACTAATTTCTTCCTAATATTCAATCCATTTTCAAAATAATCTAATACCTAGGAATTAATGATTTTTGAACAAATAAATGTTTAAAAATTTAGAATCATTATATTAAAAAGCAGTCTTATAAGTGTTCAAAAATAAGGAAATAGCCCGGTGTGGTGGCACACACTTGTAATCCCAGTACTTGGGAGGCTGAGACAGGAGGATCACAGGTTCAAGGACAGCCTCAGCAACTTAGGCCCTCCACAACTTAGTAAGATTCTGTTTCAAAACAAAAAGAATAAAATTGAGCTGGGGGTGTAACTCAGAAGTAGACTGCCCCTGGGTTCC
>PVJS01038617.1:0-10000 GCA_004027185.1 Glis glis
GCCACCTCCGCCTCCCAAGTACTGGGATGACAAGCTTGCACCACCACGCCCGGCTTTGTGTGCCTTTTTAAAATAAATCAGTCTCATTACTATTGAACTACCCAGCTATCTGATCAGAGAGACCAAGGTCATGTTCACAAGTTAGGATGAGCATATTATCGTTTAGAACCCAATCGATTCAGAATCACTGTGTGGTTATCTTCCTGACTAGAGGTGGGACCTTGGACCGGTAGTTATGACAAGTCTGTTATGGGTTGGAATATGAAATGTCCCCTACAGACTGGTGTGTTCTAAGCTTCATCCCTAATACAGTAATATCCAGAGGTGAGGCTTTGGGGAAGTGACTACCCTACTAATGGATTAATAATGTGACAGCACTATTGGGAGGTGGTGGAAATTGTAGGGGGACCCAGTTGAAGGGAGGGGGTCCTGGGGCATGTCCTGGGAGACTACATCTTGTTCCCCCACACGCTCCCCCCATCTCTTTCCCTTTTTCCCTCCATCTCTGCTCACCAGCTGCCACACGGTAAGCAGAGATGGTTCTGCCGTGTCATCTCCACCATGATGCCTGTCCTACCACAGACCCGTGGTCGTGGAGACAGCCCACCATGGACCGAACCCCTAGGCCCCAAATCCATCTTTCTTCCTTCAAGTTATTGTTCTCAGGTATTTTTTTTTTATCACAGGGACAGAAAGCTGACTTTACCCTCTCTGAGCTGCAGTCTTTTGTTTTTGTTTTTAATTAGTCCAATGCAAATAATCCCTCCTCCTACCTGGCACTGTGTTAGGAGATTAAGCAATCAAAAGGTCAGCCCTCTCAACAAAGTGTATGTAGACTTGTTTACAGATCTAGGAAGCCTTTGGGTAGATAGGAGGTTAGAAGATGTTTCACAGTGATCATTCGGTTGGACTCTGGGTAGCTTGAAGCAACAATCACGAGTTATGAGTTTTGAGTTTTTTTGTTTGTTTTTGTTTGTTTGGTACTGGGGATTGAACTCAGGGACATTCTACCTCTGAGCTAGACCCCCCCCCCAGCTCTATTTTATTTTTTGAGTCTCCCTAAGTTGTGGAGGGTCTCTTTGCTTAGTTGATAAGGCCAGCCTCCAACCTGTGATCCTCCTGTCTCAGCCTCCCAAGTCCCGGACTGACAGGTGTGTGCCACCAGCACCACTCTCTCTGAAGTGAATAAGTGTCTGATTCGATACCTTCCACCTGATTTCCTCTTTGCTGGTGAACTTTCTATACCTTCCACCTGATTTCCTCCTTGCTGGTGAACTTTCTATACCTTCCACCTGATTTCCTCCTTGCTGGTGAACTTCCTGCCCGCCACCCCTGATTGACTGTTTGGTACTCGGTCAAGAAATCTGTTCGTGCCTGGGGCGCAGCACGGGGTAACACTTGTCCAACTTTCACGTACTGGGGCTGACCGGGCAGGTGTGGGGTGCGGTGCTAGCCTCTTGCAGGTACTGCCCACGGTGCTGGAGGGGCCGGGCAGCCAGGCCACTTGGCAGGGCTCCTCCACCTCTGCACCGCTGACACCTGGGGCTGGATAAGTCCTCGTCATGGCTTGCTCCGGGGCTGTCTTGTGCAATGACCTGAAGCCCACTAGATGCCAATAAACCGCACCCCCGCCACACACACGCACGCACGCACGCACACACACTCCGGGCTTGTGTCACTGGAAATGTCTCCAAACAGCTCGAGATGTCCCCAGAGGCGGCAAAATCGCCGGGCTGAGGACCAGCCCCCGATGGGACCGCACCATCCAGGTGGGTTCACCGCGGCGACCCGGAGCAGGCGGGCAGGGCCGCTGCAGCGTGTTGTGCAGATGGGTAAACTGAGGCCCGGGGCGGGAGCGCGGCGGGGGCGTGGCGGCCGCGGCGCGGAGCTGTGCAGGGCCCGGGGGTCCCCGGGGACCGCGTCCCACGTGCTCCGGCCCGCCGGAAGCCGGTGCTGGGACCGACCGCGTAGACGCGGCAGCGACGCACACCCGGCCGTACACCCGGCTCAGGGGACCGCGGGCGCCGGCCGCCGCCCGACTTCGGGGTCCTCGGTCCCCGCCCGATGTCGCCCCATCGCCGGCCCCGACCGGGACTCGAACCCGGACCCCGACCCGGACCCCGATCCCTACCCTGACCCTGACCCCGACCCTGACCCCGCGCGCGCGCGCTCGCCCGCTCGCTCGCCGGACAGCCCTCGCCCTCCGCTACCCACCCAGAAGCAGGCCGTCCATGTCAAAGATGAGGTGGGTGACGGGACGCGGCGGGAGCGCGGACGCGGGCGCCGCCATGTCGGGCCGGGCCGGAGGGTGGGGGCGGGGGGAAGAGGCGCGCGCGCTCCCGCCGGCGCCGCGCACGCGCACGCGCGCCCCCGGCCCTGCGCGCGCGGGCCGCCCGCAGCCGCACTGCGCATGCGCGCCCGGCCCGCCGCGGGCCAACCGGCGCGTGCGCGCGCATCCCTCCCCTCTCCCCCGCCCGCCCGCCGCGCCCGCCGCGCCCGCGCGCCGCTCTGCGCATGCGCGCATGCTGGGGCTTTCAGCTCTGCAGCCTGGAGCAGCGATGCGGGCTAACTGGCGGGCGCCGCGCGTTTCCCCATCCTGAGCGGCTCGGGCAGGGGGCGAGCAGCGTTGAGTCCCTACTCTCGGGGACAAGTTCATGGCTTGAGTTTAGAAAGGGCGTCCGTGAATAAGGAGGGACCGGGCATGAGGATGTGGGGTGCACAGCGGGGACCAGAGATGCTCAGAGGAGGCAAATGGCCTGGGTCACTTGGGGACCCCCATAGTGGGTTTGTCCGAACTCCAGGCGTCTGCCAGGTCCTGGACCCCGGGCGGGTGTCTCCTTTCCGTTTTGCCCGCCAGCGTCCTTGTGGTCATGAGCCAGGACTGGAGGGCACGTGGCGCATGATGGGAAAGGGACCCAAGGAGAATGCAGAAGTTAGAGCAATTTAAAAAAGCAAGAAAAAAAAAAGAAGAAAAAAGAATGCCCTGCCACTTCCTAGCTCTGTGGCCTCCCTAGGTCTTCCTGGCTGCTCTAAGTTGTGTTTCTCTTTTGCAACTTTGCAGAATGCAACCTGAAAAGTAGTTGGTTTTTTCCCCTCACCCTCAGAAAAAAAACCTTTTCGTCCCTGTTTCTATTTTATGTTCCGTATACACGGTTAAGGATAAGAATGATGAAACCTTTCAAAAAGCGGGAATAAGAAAGTTCCAGAGTCTTTAAAATGGGAAGGTGTATTTCTGGTCTGCAGGGTGGATGGGGACACCTCTGAATTCAACAGGAGTTCAGCGAATCATCCAGGGATCTGTAGCCTTAGTTTTCTCGTTTGTAAAATGACGCTACCCGAGGAGACAGGCCCTTGGTACCGGGGCATAGTCTATATTCAATACAATTATGTCTTTTTAGAGCCGGTGCTATAAGAAACTTCCCACCATGTAAAGCAATCACGATTTCCCTTTGAGGATGCGGGAACTCAGAGAAGACAGTTCATGAGTAGGTGTGTAATAGATTATTATCCAAATGCGATCATTCATGGATTCTGTATGAGTTGGCTGTGGCTGCTATAACGAAGGACTATAAACTGGGGGACCTGAACATCAGAAATGTATTGTCTCACACTTCTGGAGGCTCAAAGGCCTAGCTCAAGGTCACTTCAGGGTCAATCCCTCGCAAGGGCTGTCAGAAAATGACCCGTCCCAGGCGTGTATGTGGTTGTCTTTTGCCAACATCACATCGTCACCTCTTCCCTCGGCATGTTTCTGTGCTCAAATTTCCTTCTTTTCTAAGAAAATCTATCATTATGGGCTAAGGCCTGCCCTACTGACTACATTTCAATATGATTACTTCCAAATAAGGTCACTTTCTCAAGGAGTGTATATATTATATATATATATATATACTATATATATTGCACACACACATACACACATACACACACATATATTTTTATCTTTATTTTTTGGTGGGGGAGGACACAGTGCACCCCATAAGAGGGCCATTGCAAAAACTGGGTGGGGTGCCTACAGTGGGTCCATCTTTTCTATATTCACTAGCTGGTGTCTAACTTAAAGAGTTCTCTTAAATTGGGCGTGGTGGCGCACGCTTGTAATCCCAGTACTTGGGAGGTGGAGACCGGAGGATTCGAGTTCGCGGCCAGCCTCAGCTACTTAGTGAGGCCCTCTGCAACTTCGTGAGACCCGGTTTCAAAATAAAGAATAAAAAAATAGGGCCGGGGGCGTAGCGCGGAGGTAAAACGCCCCTGGGTTCAATCCCTGGTACCGCAAAAAAAAAAAAAAAAGAGTTCTCCTTCTCAGTTTCTTTCCATTCTCTAGAAACAAGTTGATGTACAGAGGAGAGCCTTGTCTTTCTTTGTTCTTGTAACAGCCCCACTTTCTTGTTTATCTGTGAGGTTAAAAGAACATATCTTTAAAAGAGAAAAAATGTTTCAGTGCCAGGACTCAGAGTAGAAAACCTTCCTGGGTCGGGGAGAGCAGGTGCCTGAGGAAGAGCCTAGGGAGTTGCCTGTCCTTTGAAGCGTCTTAGAGCCGTGCTGCAAAAAAAATAAGCAAATGAACAGAAGCAGATGATGAAGGTGTCAGACTTCCAGGGACAGAAGAAAGTAAGAGAGGGTCATGCTTGTCATATTTCATGTACTGCAGCTCAGGGCGACACTCTCCGGAGATAATTCAGCGTGTTCCTTTTTAGGGACCAAAGGGCTGGCAGGGGATTCCCATTAACTGTAGCTGAAATGGCAGAGCCTCCTGGCGATTGCAAGAGACAGCATCGCGGAATCTTGCAGGCTTTAGCACGCTCACAGACGTGAAAACGTGGTTCATGCCATTGTTTTTTTATTATCATCATCATCATTATTATTATTATTACTACTATGATTATTTACGGTACTAGAGATTGAACCCTGGGACAGTCTACCTCTGAGCTACACTCCCAGACCTCTTTTATTTATTCATTCATTATTTATTTATTTATTATTTATTTTTGTGGTGCTAGGGTCTGAACCCAGGGGCATTCTACCTCTGAGCTACACCCCCGGCCCTCTTTTAATTTTTATTTGGAAGCAGGGTCTTGCTAAGTTGCTGAGGGTCTCTTTGCTAAGTTGCTGAGCTGGGCTTGCACCTGCAGTCCTCCTGTCTCAGCCTCCCAAGTACTGGGATGACAAGCGTGTGCCACCATGAGCTACTGTCTCCTTGTATTTGAATTTGAAATTGAAACACCATTGTTTTAAAGGCTTATTTTCCGCCTTCTCCGGAGACATCTATTGAATGCCTACGATAAAAGGAAACATCTTTTCTGAGGAGTAGAATAAACCTGGATACACGAATGCTTCTTGGTCCTATGCTAGATTGGAAAACAATGGAATTTCCTTTGGGATATGACTTGTACACAAATAGCAAGTTACACTTTTCATGATTCTCCTAAGAGTCAAAGCCTTTCATGATTCTCCTAAGAATCAATAGCCTTTCATGATTCTCCTAAGAGTCAAAGGGGGACAGCTACTATGCAGATGTATGGTTCATTTCCTTCCACGAATCCCAGTTTAATTTTGTCCGATAGTGTTTTCCCTGTGGGAGAGTAGCTTGCCTTTTCCTGATAACTTTAAAACACATACACAAACCTATAAGACTCAATCACTATCCGGAGCATGAAAGGGAGGGAAGGGGGAGGGAATAGGGTGGGATTGGAGGGAGGGCTAAATGTGCAATGTGTGCATGTATGATGTTCATACCCTGACATATATCAAAATGTATAATTACAATGCACCAATAAATGAACATAAAAAAAAACACACAACTGAGAAGTCCCAGGAAACCGCAGTATACTGTTGTCCAAGTGCACGAGCAACTGTCGGAGCCAGTAAACGGGATGTTTCCCCACGCTCTGTATAATCTTCAGCATGCCGTTTACCATGGCGTGCACAGGTTGCGGCTTTTCTACACTCTGCGCTTCTTTCCGCTTCCTTGTGTTGCTATCTGGGTTCCGGTGTCTCCCCGTCCGTGTTATCTGTTGTCTGTGGAAGGTTGTTTGCAGCCTATGTTATCTATGCACTCAGTCCTTGCCCTGAAGTGCACCCAGGAACGGCTGCGAGCTTCTGTCTCCCTTCCCTTCCCTTCTCTCTCTCTCCTCTCTCTCTCTCTCTCCTTCTCTCTCTCCTTCTCTCTCTCTCTCTCCTTCTCTCTCTCTCTTTCTCTCCCTCTCCTTCTCTCCTCTCTCTTTCTCTCTCTCTCTTTCTCTCTCTCTCCTCACTCTCTCTTCTTCTCTCTCTCTTCTTCTTTCTCTTCCTCTCCTTCTCTCTCTCTCCTTCTCTCTCTCTCCTTCTCTCTCTCCTCTTTCTCTCTTTCTCTCTCTCTCTCTCCTTTCTCTCTCTCTCCTCTCTCTCTCCTTCTCTCTCTCTCCTCTTTCTCTCTTTCTCTCTCTCTCCCTCTCTCTCTCTCTCCTTCTCTCTCCCTCTCTCTCCTCTCTCTCTCCCCTCTTTCTCTCTCTCCTTCTCTCTCTCCCTCCTCTCTCCCTCTCTCTCCTCTCTCTCCTTCTCTCTCTCTCTCTCCCTCTCTCTCTCTCCTTCTCTCTTCTCTCTCTCTCCTCTCTCTCTCTGTCTCCTTCTCTCTCTCTCCTTCTCTCTCTCTCCTCTCTCTGTCTCCTTCTCTCTCTCTCCTCTCTCTCTTTCTCTCTCTCTCCTCTCTCTCTCCCTCTCTCTCCCTCTCCTTCTCTCTCCCACTCTCTCTCTCTTCTCTCTCTCTCTCTCTCTCCTCTCTCTCTCTCTCTCTCCCCCCCCTCTCCATCCTTCCTTCCTCCCCCCATCTTTTCCTTTCCTCTTTTCCTTCTGACTTTTGGATTAGGCTCAATCATCTAACATGGCTCCCTCCCTCTAGCACATGTCAGAGGCACTGGTGTCCCGCGTGGACATGATTGGAGGCCCTGGGGACCTGAAATCCCTGCTGTCTCACAGGGGGGTTGCCCCCACCGTCCCGGCCCCCTGGATCTTCTTTCTGGGTGGAATCACAGCTTGAGCTTTCTGCACGGCGTGCCGCCTCTAACATGTGCCTTGCATGATTGCTGCGTCTGCTTAAACTACGTGCTCAACCGAGCAGGTTGCATTCGGTGTGGCCTGTTGTCTGAGTTGAGTTGCTCCTTGGAAGGTTCTAGAAAACATCTTCAGGACCTGTAACGAGGGTCCCAGATTGAAGGATGACTCCTGGTCCAGCATTAAAATCCTGAACACTGTTTCTCTAGGACTGTAGTGGGAGGAGACGCCGGCTCTTAAATGGCCAGGGTGCACTCACTACCTTATAAACCAGCTCTCATGTCATTCTCTTCACAACCTCGCAAGGCAGGCCTTGCACTACTTCTTAGAGAAATAAGGAAATGGAGCTTGAGAGATGCAGAGTGCCCTGCTCCATGCACTCGTACACACACACACACACACACACACACACGCGCGTGTGCACACACGCCATATCTAGTTATTCGTCAGCTTACCATGGGGTTACATCCCTATTATCTCATGGTAAGTTGAAAATATCCTAAGTTGACAGTGTATTTACTACATTTAAAATGCTGAGCATTGTCGCCTACCCTTGCCTACTTTATTTATTTATTTATTTATTTATTTATTTATTTATTTTTGTGGTACCAGGCATTGAACCCAGGGGCGTTCTACCTCTGCTCTACACCCCCGGCCCTATTTTTTTATACTTTATTTTGAAACCAGGTCTCACGAAGTTGCGGAGAGCCTCACTAAGTAGAGAGAGAGAGAGACAGGGAGAGAGAGCTGAGGCTGGCCGCGAACCCGGATCCTCCGGTCTCCGCCTCCCAAAGTACTGGGATTACAAGCTTGCACCACCACGCCCGGCTACCCTTGCCTACTTTAAATATGCTCAGAACAGCCGGGCGTGGTGGCGCACGCTTGTAATCCCAGTACTTGGGAGGCTGAGACAGGAGGATCCGGGTTCGCGGCCAGCCTCAGCTACTTAGTGAGGCCCTCCGCAACTTAGTGAGACCCTGTTTCAAAAATAAAGAATAAAAAATAGGGCCGGGGTGTAGCTTGGAGGCAGAACGCCCCTGGGTTCAATCCCCACTACTGAAAAAAAAAATATGCTCAGAACAAAAACATTAGCCTACCATGGATCAAAATCATCTAACATGTCATGTCCTAATAAGATATTGAATATCTCCTATACAAACACAGATGGGTCCTATATAGATAGGACGGGGTGGGTTTTAGGCTGCTTTGGGCTGTTATGACCAACATACCTGATGAGAACAACGTAGAGGAGGAAAGGTTTATTCGGCTCATGGTTTCAGAGGTTCAGTCCATAGTGGGCCGGCTTCAAGGAAGAAGGTGATGACAGCAGGGTGTGGTAGAAAGAAGCTGATCAATTCATGGCAGCTGGGAAGCAGAGAGAGAGAGAGAGAGGAAGTGACCAGGAATAGATATGATCCCTCCCAAGGCCAGGCCCCCAGTGACTCATGTCTTCCAGACAGGCTCCACCTAACACGCTCCTGCCCACTGTTACCGCCCAACAAGTCCATTCAAATTATTAAGCCGTCAATGAGGTTAGAGCGCTGAGGCAATTGTTTTACCTTTGAGCCTTTCTGCAGCGCCCACACAGGAACTTTTGTGAGGCACATCCCCGACCATAACAGAATGTGCAAAAAAAAAAGACCAAAATGCAATATCTAAAAAAGAACTTTGTCGGGCGTGGTGGCGCACGCTTGTAATCCCAGTACTTTGGGAGGCGGAGACCGGAGGATCCGGGTTCACGGCCTCAGCTCTCTCTCGCTCTCTCTCTCTCTCTCTCCCTGTCTCTCTCTCTCTCTCTCTCTCTCTCTCTCTCTACTTAGTGAGGCCCTCTGCAACTTCGTGAGACCCGATTTCAAAATAAAGCATAAAAAAATAGGGCTGGGGGTGTAGCACGGAGGTAGAATGCCCCTGGGTTCAATCCCTGGTACCGCAAAAAAAAATAAATAAATAAATAAATAAATAAAAATAAAAAAGAACTTTGGCAACACCATCGACTGTCAAATACAGGCTATTTCCCCTGGGCTTATGTGGCTGTCTGAACACTGCCCAGCATTATAGAGGGGTTCAAACTGCACATCGCTACACCAAGACAACACCAAAATTCAGCGTTCAAAGCAGAGTGGATGCATAGTACTTTCACACCACCATAAAGTAGAGAAATCCTACCCAGGCATGGCGCACATCTCTAATCCCACTGCTTGGGAGGCTGACACAGGAAGACTGAAGGTTCAAGGCGAGCCGCAGCAACTCAGCAAGACCCTCAGCCACTTAGCAAGACCCTATTTCAAAATAAAAAATAGCTGGGCGTGGTGGCGCACGCTTGTAATCCCAGTACTTGGGAGGCTGAGACAGGAGGATCCGGGTTCGTGGCCAGTCTCAGCTACTTAGTGAGGCCTCCACAACTTAGTGAGACCCTGTTTCAAAATAAAGAATAAAAAAATAGGGCTGGGGAGTGTAGCTCGGGGGTAGAATGCCCCTGGGTTCCATCCCCAGTACTGCAAAAAAAATAAAATAAAATAAAAATAAATAAATAAAAAAGGGCTGGCGGTGGGGTATAGCTCAGAGGTAGAATGTTCCTGAGTTCAGTCTCCAGTAGAACACCAGTAGAGAAATCTTAAGTCCAACCAAGGCAGGTCAGCAGCCTTCTCTGTGTGTGGTGAAAAGAAACATAAAATAAAAGGTCCTTACATTTAAAAGATCTGTGCGCATATATAGATTTATATATAATTGCATTGGTTGGAGAGTTATATAATAGGTTAAATGAAGTAGATGAATCAAACAGGTACAATGAATGTATTTTTGTGCTTTTGTGAGCACATTTCAATTGAATATATTTGCCGGCTGCCGTTGTATTAATGTATAAAGAATAGCGTTTAAAAAGCATATATTTCAACTCAATTTCCTGGGGCTATTTAAACGACTGTGAACAACCTCCGAGGCAATCAATTTCCATGGCTCCTTCCTCCCTGAG
>PVJS01038617.1:15000-19310 GCA_004027185.1 Glis glis
ATGAATCTCATCGATTCTTCCTTTCTTCCCTTGTTGCCAGTGTGGAAGGATTGGTAGCTACAGCTGGGGCAGAGCTTGGGAGATAAAGCAGGAGGCTAGACGCTGCCCCTGGCATGCCGCTTCCATCCCGGTGACCAGAATGCCTGACAGGCACAATGTAGAGGAGGAAAGGTTTATGTGGGGCTGTCAGCTTCAGAGGTCAGGTGATGGTTGTCTGGCTCCAAGGCAGAAGTGGCACGGTACAGGAAAAGCTACTTTTACCTTCTGGTGGCCAGAAAGGAGAGAGAGAGGGAGGGAGGGAGTGAGGGAGGGAGGGGGAGAGAGAGAGAGAGAGAGAGAAGAGAAGAGGAGAAGGAGGAATGGGAAGGGGAAGAGAAAGAGGAAGAAGAAGAAATATAAGAAGGAGAAAAGAGGAAGAAGAAGAAGCAACAGCAGCAGCAGTGGAAGAGGAGGAGGAATGAGAAGGAGAAGAGGAAGAGGAAGAAGAAGAGATAGAAGAAGGAGAGAAGAAGACGAGGAGGAGGAGGAGGAATGGGAAGAGGAAGAAGACAGAGGAGAGGAGGAGGAGGAGGAGGAGGAGGAGGAGAAAGAAGAAGAAGAAGAAGAAGAAGAAGAAGAAGAAGAAGAAGAAGGAGGAGGAGAAGAGAGGAAGAGAAGAAGAGGGAGAAGAAGAAGAAGAGGGAGAAGAAGAAGAAGGAAAAAGAGGAGGAGGTTAAGAGTGAAGAAGATGAGGAGGTGGAATGGGAAGGGGAAGAGGAATAAGAGATAGAAGGAAAGGAGGAGGAGGAGGAAGAGGAGGAGAAGGAGAAGAAGAAGAAGAAGAAAAGAGAAAAGAAGGAGGAGAGAGAGAGACAGCCAGACAGAGGGACCAGGGACAGATAGAGTTCCCCAGACCATGTTTCTAGTGACCCCCCAGCCCTGCCCCCAACTCCAAACCTGGCTGCCTAGCCTCATACGAGTTTCTCGGGGTGACATTTTATATCCAAACCCTAACACCCTCATTTGCAGGGCCACCCAAGACCACACCGTCACTGGAGGTGGGTGGGGAGGAAAGTCGGAAGCTGTACCCAGAAATGAAAACCGCCGAGACCTAGGATCTCAATGGAAATTTTTTTTTTTTTTTGCGGTACCGGGCATTGAACCCAGGGTCGTTCTACCTCCAAGCTACGCCTCCAGCCCTAGTCGTTATTCTTTATTTTGAAACAGGGTGTCACTAAGTTGCGGAGGGCCTCACTAAGTAGCTGAGGCTGGCCAAGAACCCGGATCTTCCGGTCTTTGCCTCCCAAGTACTGGGATTACAAGAGTGCGCCACCGCGCCCGGCTCTCAATGGACATTTAAGTTTGACCTTTCAAGGATTCAGCACCGGGAAGCATCCAGAGCCATCGACGGGAGTTTTTACCACTAGCTCGCGGCAAGCATTTCTGCGAGGACTAAGTTTGATAGAGACCCTGGGACACGGAACATTGCCAATGGGTAATATTGTTGGGTGACATCCAAGTCACACGAAGTGTCTGCTGAAACACATTTGAGGTTTCAGTGTGTGCCAATTCTTCCTTACGCTCAAGTCTGGGAAATAGATTAACACCCGATGCATTACACATTAGAGATGTGAAGTCCCAAATAAGAGTCACAGGTATACAAGCAATTAGCAACAAGCAGTGTTTATTTTTATTATTCAACTCATTTATTCATTCATTCATTCATTTTGTGGTGCTAGGGATTGAACTGGGCATTCTATCTCTGAGCTACACCCCCAGTTCTATTTTATTTTTTAATTTGGAAACAGGGTCTCACTGAGTTGCTGAGAGTCTCGCTAAGTTGCTGAGGCTGGCTTTGAACCTGCGATCTTCTTATCTCAGCCTCCCAGGTACTGGGATGACAGGTGTACCTCTAAGCCACGTTTTACTGATGGAATTGGAGTCATGACAACAAAAACTCAGAATTAAGTTATCTTTTTTTTTGTCTTTTCTATTATCATCATCATTATTATTGTTTTTTTTTATTATTTGGTTTTCCAAATGATAGGGGAAAACAGACATGAAAAAGTAAATAAATGAAAGAGAAATACCACAAGTTATTTAGTGGGTTCTGCTTTCCCAGGGGTGTGAGTGGGAAGAGTGGTTGAGTGTCCGTCAGCCCTGTCGAGTGTCCTCCTACTTGGCACCCACACCGTTCCGTGGCCTCCTGGGACATGAGTTCACCTGTGTGTTGGCAGAGAGAAAGAATTCCTCGGGGCTGTGTGTCCTGCGTTGGATGTGTAACTCACTTGGTAAACAGACCGGCAGTGTTTTCGTCCCTCACACTCTGAACAGATCATTCCAAACATCACCCTTGCTCTCTGGAGCTCTCATTATCAGAAAGAAAAAAAAAATTAAAAATCATCAGCCATTTTCCACCCTGTTTGATACATGTCCCTTCTTGGTGGACACCATGCTGTTTGGGTTTTTTTGTTGTTGTTGTTATTTCAGGTGCACTGCAAAATCCAGTATATTCTGGAAACACTCTAAGCAACCTTTCTGTTTGTAGTTTCCTTCCCCAAGTCGGGGAGTTAGTAGGTAAATAAAGATTGCAGGCAAGTATTTAGACCTGGTAGGCCAAGTACCTCCATGTGATTAGTTGTTTCAGGAAGTCTAGCTTATCTCTGACTGATATCTCAAACATGCGGGGCATGGGGGAAGGCCCTGCAGACAGCAAATCCCAGGCAGTTAAATAACTTTTTATGATAGATGTGTCCGTCACCCCGGGATGACTTCTCTGTCACAGATGGTCTGATATAACTGCCCGGGCTGTGGAAGGAGGAGCCCTGGACACATCTTCGTCCTGAGCTCGGGGTGGCGGGCCCCAGGGCGATCATGTGAGGAGTGGCTAGAGAGCTTGAAGGAGCGGTACGGACCCTTGGACTCTTCCAGCAAGCAGCCCAGTCTGAGAGCCAGACAGAACCCAGCCCGGTCCGAGAGCCAGACAGAACCGGTGAGTTGGATCACAGTTCTTATGATTTCGATAAGGAGGATTAGCTTCTCTGCCACTAAGATATTGAGATAGGACACGAAACGGCTCCTGGGGATATAAACTGATGTTGTACTGCCTCAAACAAAATGTGACATGTCTGTTTTTGTGTGTGTGGCACCGGGGATTGAACCCAGAGGCATTCTATCTCCGAGCTACACCCCCAGGCCCATTTTATTTTTATTTTGAAACAGGGTCTCACTAGGTGGCTGAGAGTCTCACTACTTGCTGAGGCTGTCCTCGAACCTGCGATCCTCCTGTCTCAGCCTTCCAAGTACTGGGATGATAGGCGTGCCCCATCGCGTCCAGCTGTGAAGTTTTGTTTTGTTTTGTTGTCATTTCTTTCCCTTTCTGCAAAAGCTAAATATCAGGTGGGGTAAGAGTGTATAAAACAAACGGAAGAGGCTTAGGGATAGCACCTGGAGTTTGGAGGTGGTGGGCATGAAAGCGCATATGTATTGTGATCTGTAGTGTTCTGTGAAAGGAAATGAAGGGCCGGGCGTGGTGGCGCACGCTTGTAATCCCAGTACTTTGGGAGGCAGAGACCGGAGGATCCGGGTTCGAGGCCAGCCTCAGCTCTCTCTCTCTCTCTCTCTACTTAGTGAGGCCCTCTGCAACTTCATGAGACCCGGTTTCAAAATAAAGTATAAAAAATAGGGCTGGGGGTGTAGCGCAGAGGTAGAACACCCCTGGGTTCAATCCCCGGTACCGCAAAAAAAAAAAAAGAAAGGAAATGATGGAGATAAGAGAAAACACCAGCTACCATGATGTATTTCGTATATTTCCATTTGTTTTCTCGCCCTGTAACAAAGAGTTCTCTGGGGAGAAGAGTAATCACCAAATACTCTTTCTTTCCTTCTTTCTGGATGAAGGCAGCGGTTTGAGAACACAGGCTTGGTACCAAAGAGTACTGAGGGGCTCAGCACAAAGAAACCTGTCAGGAAATGAGCAAAAATTAAACAAAAGTAAATACATACATAAAAGGTGTATTTTAGTTACAAGCTTACCCAAAGAGAAATGGAATAGATTAACCTTATCTATCAAATATTAGCCCTGCTGCTCCTGAAACTGGGTATAAAGAAGAGAAATAGAAGATATGTCTGCCCCTCTGGCCGGGCGTGGTGGCGCATGCTTGTAATCCCAGTACTTTGGGAGGCGGAGACCGGAGGATCCGGGTTCGCGGCCAGCCTCAGCTCTCTCGCTCTCTCTCTCTCTCTCTCTCTCCCTGTCTCTCTCTCTCCCACTCTCTCTCCCTCTCTACTTAGTGAGGCCCTCCGCAACTTTGTGAGACCCGGTTTCAAAA
>PVJS01038618.1:0-19308 GCA_004027185.1 Glis glis
GGGCTTTGCTGGGATCTGTGGGGTGGGCGGGGCCTCGGCCTGGTGCTGAGTGGGCTTGGGCAAGGGGCTTACCCCTCCTGGCCTCACTTCCCCCCTCTGCAGTACGGGCATTCATGCTTTCTAAGTCGGCCTGGTGTGGAAACGACAAGGCCTGAGACACAGGCTCAACCCGACCCTGATTGGAAAGTAACAGGGCATAGTCACTCATCAAACACTGCCGGGAGGAGGAGTGGAGGGCATCCTTCAGCGTCCCCTGGACCACCTGGGGAGGTCAAGGGCTGGTGGGACCAGCCCTGGGAGCAGGGTGCAGGACCCAGGCCTCATCCAGCGGCCGCCCTGGCCCAGTCCCGTCCTCTCTCTGGGTCTGTTTCCCCATTTGTATACAGTTACACAGGTGAAAAACAGGGAGGAGAGGAAGAAGAGGAGGGAGGAGGAGGGGATGTGGAGAAGGAGGGGATGAAGGTGGAAGGGGAGGGGCTGGAGGAGACTGATTCAGAATTTACTCTGTGCCGGCTGACCCCGTTTACCGCTCACCAAAGTCCTCCCAAGGCCAGGTGGGACCATCTTCCGAAGGGAAAACAGGTTCAAGGAGATCCACTGAGTCACCTGTCAGAGGCCACAGAGTGCCACGGTATTTGAACCCACATGTGTGTGTGTGTGTGTGTCTGTCTGTCTGTGTTTTTTTACTGGGGATTGAACACAGGGGCATTCTCCCTGAGCTACACCCCAGCCCTATTTCATTTTTTAGTTTGAAACAGGGCCTCACTAAGTTGCTGAGGCTGGTCTCGAACCTGCGATCCTCCTTTCTCAGCCTCCCAAGTACTGGCATTACAGGCGTACACCACCACGTGGGGCCTGGAACTTTCAGCCTCAGAGCTGGGCACTAAGGTGGCGGCCAGGGAGTGAGCCCAACACCGCCGCCCCCTTGCGGCCGCTCCCAAGATTGCAGGCAGGAGACAAACCACCGGGTTGGGCAGAGCCCCCAGCCAGCCCCTGGGGAGCACAGAAGTTCAGGCAGCCAGGGGGCCAGGGGTCAGGGGCAGGAGGAGGGAACCCAGCCAGGCAAGCCGCCCGCCGAGGACTCCAGGGACAGAGACTCCTCGATGACAGAGTGAAAGAGGAGGCGCCTGCAGCCGGGGAGGACGCCAGCACCATGCAGAGACTTAAAGCATAAAAGGCCGGCTTTAAATGCTTTTCTCCCGTGACCTTTGCCCTCACGTGGGCACACACAGAAGTCCAAGTACAATCAGATCCGCCCAGGAGGCGGTGCCACCAGAGAGGGAAGGAGGCAGAGGGCACTGTGAGCAGAGGCCAGGCAGGCTCCGTGGTGTCTGCGGCTGGGAGCCGGGAGCTGCAGGGAACCCAGACGCCTCCCGAGGTCCCAGGGCCTCCCGGCCACGTGCCCCAGCCCTACACGAGCCCCTTTCACCCTGCTGCGGCCATCCTGCAGGCACACCTTCACCCCACTGTGCGCAGGAGGAGACTGAGGCACGGGAGGGTGAAGTTTCTTGCCCATGGTCTAAAGCCGGAAGAGAGGGACCCAGGACCCAAATGCAGGACGCGATGTCTCCAGCAACGAGACGGGGCCCAGATCTCATGGAAACTCAGAAACCCGCAGCCAAACCGATGACCTGGGAGCAGAGCTGGCTGCTGCTTATTAGACAGCCCCCTTAGGCCCTGCGTGGGACGCGGCCCGGGACGCCTGCGCGCAAGGGTAGAACTCAGCTATCTCCAAGTGTCAAGAACTAAAGAGCGCATCAGGAAGTCCTAGGAGGCGGCGAGGCCAGGACCTTACCTGGGGACACCGTAGCTCCGAGGAGGACCTTCCCTGGGGACCCGGGCACCATTCATGCCATTCCTGTCACAAGCCAGCGAGCTGTCCAAGGGCGGAACCGCCGACCCAAGAGACAGACTCTGACACGAGACTGTTACGACAATAGCAACCACATCTATGGTAGCAGTAACACTTATTGAGTGCTTGCTGTGTGCACATCGGCCGTGTGAAGGAGATCCCATTACCACTCCCATTTTACAGACGAGAACAGCGAGGCCAGGAGTGTGCGATCCCGGATCCAGGATCTGAGCCCTGCGCAAGGTCACACGGGGACATATCAGATCCATGGTCTGAGCCCGGGCACCCTGGCTCCAGACCCCGCTTTCTGTCACAGCTGCCAGCGCCTGGGCACGTTACCAAGTGCCGGCCCTACGCGCAATCCCACTCCATCCTCACCCCAGAGCTGAAGAAACAGGGTCTCATCTTCCAGTTGAAGGAAATTAAGCAAAGTATTCAAAATCTCAGAGAGGCTGGGATTCGAACCTGGGACTTTTGGCCCAGAGCGTGTCCTCTTGGGCACTCCGTGCCGGACAGCTGGACTACCGCTCCACACTGTGTTAGAAACCCGGGAGCAGGGACGGCTTCCCCACCAGAGCCACCAAACACCTCTGCGTCGGGGACCGTACCCCCAGCCGCAACACCAGATCCCCAGACACCAGATTCCCCGGCCCTGGACCGGCCGCGACCCTCCACAGAGCCGTGCACAGCAGCATATGACAACCAGCGACGCCCGTGGGCTCCTCTTCGGCCACGCCCGTGTCACTCACCACAAGGGGCCCGCTCCTCTTCTCCTTGCAAAAGCTGTGGCTCCTCCAGGGGCCCAGGGCGACTGGGGACACCTGCCGGAGGGGCTGCGTGCTGTCGCGGGGAGCGTCCCCCTGCACCAGGTCCTGCGGTGGCACCTAGGACACAGAACACGAGTAAGGGGCTTTACTGGGGGCTTTGCCGTTTACCGGAAAAATATTAAACCACCAGAAATCCCCCACCTTAATTCCCGAAGGTCACTTGTGGAAGCAGCAGGTCTGGGTTCGAGTGGCCCCGCCTCAGCCACCTGTGTGACCTACAGGAGCCCCTTAACCTCTCTGAACCCCAACCATCTGGGGAAGGAACACCCAGAACGTGCATGTCACCGAATGGCCGCCAGGGGGCAGACGTGCCAGGTCCTGGGCGCCTGGCTAGGCTCACCTGCTCCCGGCTGTCCCCGGCCTGTGGGGACTCTCTGTAAATCGTAACCAGCCTAGTCACTGCCATGGGGAGTCTTGATCTTATTTTAACCCCCTCTCTTCCCGCATGAAAGCGTGTGCGCGCACACAGATACATAGAGAAACGCGCAAGAGCAGGACGGTACCCCTGGGGCATCTAGTCTGAATCCTGCCGCCCCCCCCCACTCGGTTACATAATAGAGAAACAGCCAGGCTGGCAAACACAGGACTCCAAAATTTGTATTTTACATGTCTCGCGCTCCGCACAAAGAAAGGAAGACCCAGAGAGGGGAGGGGCCCGCGTAAGGACACACAGCTCAGGCAGAGCAAGGCTAGGTGTCTGTGAGACCCTCCGGTTCTCCTCCGGCTGCCCTGCTGTCCCTCCCCAGCGTCCCTGCATGTTGTGGGCCAGCTATGGAGTCGCCTCTTGTCCTGCTGTGTCATTCCCACCGGGATGTCCCTTCACGCCCCAGGTGGCTTTAAATAAATCCATCTACACACAGCTGCACACGTCACAACAGCCAAATTATGGAACCAGCCTGGGTGTCCAGCAACAGATGAAGGGATTCCAAAAGTATGGGATATACACACAATGGAATTCTAGTCGGCCATAAAGAAGAGCAAAATTAGGTCATTCGCAGGAAACTGGATGGAACTAGAAACTATTATGCTAAGTGAGATGAATCAGTCACAAGAAATGAAGGGTCATGTGTTTTCCGTCATGTGAAAGGTAGGGAGACATTGGGATACGAAGGGACTCCAGACAGAGGAGGAGAATCCCTAGAGGAACTGTGGAGGGGGCCGAAGGGAGGGAGGAGGGATGAAGGACACACTTCCATGGATGCGATGCGCATACACAAAATCACTGATGTCACACACGGGGAGGGGGAGGGCGGGGGTGGGAACGGGGGAGGCTCACCGAGTGCTGTGTGCATGTCGGTCTCTAACACTCTGAACTTCATCATGATGTATGACTATGATGCACCAATCAATCAATAAATCCATCTACATCCTAATTCTCTGGGTGTTGGGACTCCAGACACGCAAATCCCATGGTTCGCACAACATCCCCTCCACAACTCGGGGTTCTCTCAGATCCACTCCTCCTCTTTGTCCCTCCCCCACCCCTCTCCCAGCGGGATCCCTGGACCCATGGGTGCTTCCAGGCACGGGCTTCTCTCCCCCCCATCAGCTGAGACGCTACCTGCAGCACACCTGGCAAGCCTGCATCCTACCAGGTGTAAACCTTCAGAACCCCGGCTTAGGCAACAGGTTTCTTTTTTTTTTTTTTTTTGCGGTACCAGGGATTGAACCCAGGGGCATTCTACCTCTGAGCTACACCCCGGCCCTATTTTGTTATCCTTTATTTAGAAACTGGGTCTCACGAAGTTGCGGAAGCCTCACTAATTAGCTGAGGCTGGCCGCGAACCCGGATCCTCCGGTCTCAGCCTCCCAAGTACTGGGATTACAAGCGTGCGCCACCACGCCCGGCTTAGGCAACAGGTTTCTTAGGTAGACTAAAAGCGAAAGCAACCAAAGAAATGTAGATAAAATGGATGTCGTCAGAATTAAAAATGTTTGTGCCTCAAAGGACAGCATTAAGAGAGAAGACAGCTCACAGGATGGGAGAAGAGTTCTGCTAACCATGTCTCACATCCACAGACTATACCTGCATCCAGAATATATAAAGAGGCCGGGCGTGGTGGTGCACGCTTGTAATCCCAGTACTTTGGGAGGCGGAGACTGGAGGATCCGGGTTCGCGGCCAGCCTCAGTCTCTCTTTCTCTCTCTCTCTCTCTACTTAGTGAGGCCCTCCGCAACTTCGTGAGACCCTGTTTCAAAGTAAAGAATAAAAAATAGGGCTGGGGGTGTAGTTCGGAGGTAGAATGCCCCTGGATTCAATCCCCAGTACCGCAAAAAAAAGAATAAAAAAAAATCCCACTCTATACTCCACCCACTAGGACGACTAGGGTCAAAAACAGAGTTGGAGCCTGCATGCTGGGACCTGTGATCCCAGTCCTTGGGAGGCTGAGAAAGGATGATGGCAGGAGGTACCATTCTACTTCTGAGGCACATCCTCAGCCTTTTTTATTTTTTCTTTTGAAACAGGGTCTTGTTAAATTGCTGAGAGCCTCGCTAAGTTGCTGAGGCTAGCTTTGAACGTGCGATCCTCCCGTCTCAGCCTCACAAGTACTGGGATTACAGTTGTGCGCTGCTCCCAAACCTTTTTATTTTGAGAAAGGGTCTCGCTAAGTTGCCCAGGCTGGCCTCGAACTTGCCATCCTTCTGCCTCAGCCTCCCGAATTGCTGGAATTACAGGCATGTGCCACCATACCTGGCTTTTACCTTTTGCTCTTCATAACCCTGTAAGGTTTGAATTTTCAACAGCCAACATTTTGTACTTTTGCATTGGCACTTGTTTAGTTTGGGGTTTTTTTGTTTTCTGTTGGTTTTTTTTTTTTTTTGGCACTGGGGATTGAACTCAGGGACATTCTACCTCCAAGCTACACCCCCAGCCCTATTTTCTTTTTTACTTTTTTACTCACTAAGTTGCTGAGGGTCTCACTAAGTAGCTAAGGCTGGTCTCAAACCTGGGACCCTCCTGTCTCAGCCTCCCAAATACTGGGATTATAGGTATGTGCCACCAAGCCTGGCTTTTTTAAAAAATAAGATCAAGAATGAAAGATCTTTGTGCCGGAGAAGACAGAAACGGGAAGCTGTCCAAGGCCTGCGGGTCCCATGGTAAGTAAAGAGATCCCCTGGCGACCAGCACTCCTGGGGCCTGTGTGTTCCGGGCTGGTGGCCAAGCCCGGGCGGGACAGAGCTGGCGGCCCAGGCCGTCCCTCCAGGAGCCCGACACTCCTGTTGCCTGCAGCTCCCAGAGAGGTGCTGGCCACCAACTGTAGTGTCAATTTCCAGGTCCTCTTCCCTCTCCCGCTGTCCCCACAATAACAGCCCAGGGCAGGGACAGGTGAGCCCCTTTTCTGGGAACCCCCTGGTGTCATGGCTGCGTCTTGGCTCAGCCTGCAGCAGCACCCGCCTCCAGGCAGGGGCCTCGGTCAGGTCAACCCCGGTGCAGACGCTGGGGATACAGAGAAGGGAGAAGCTGGCTCCCAGGCATGGGGCGGGGGCGGGGTGGGATTCAAATGAGTCTGCAGGATGCTGCGCATGCGCATGCTTGGAGGAGGCTGGAATGCCCCTCCTCTCCCGGGAGACAAGGGTTCGAAGCCCAGCGCCACCACTTGTCCACTCCTGGCTAGAGGCAACTCCTTTCACCTCCTCTACTGACATCAACCCCCTATTTTATGACCAGACTGGACCCCGCTCTTTCCTACAGACGAGGCAGGGAACTCAGCTCAGGAGGTGAACGCGCTGCTTTTTCTTTTCCCTGATACTGGAGATTGAACCCAAGGGCATTCTGCCTCTGAGCTACACCCCCAGCCCTATTTTATTTATTGTTTTATTTTGAGGCAGGGTCTCGTTAAGTTGCAGAGGGCCTCGCTAAGTTGCTGAGGCTGGCCTCGAACCTGCGATCCTCCTGTCTCAGCCTCCCGAGTAATAGGATTATCCGGCTGACTGTAGCTGCTTTTACGCACTCGGCCTGTGTGGTGGTCGGATCGTATCCCCACGGTGCCAGGGCTGGAAACTGAACCCCAGGATGACGGCGCTGGGAGGTGGGGTCTTGCAGAAGGCATCAGGTGCCGAGGACAATGGATTCAAGGAAGGGACTCCCGGCCTCTGGAATTGTGAGACACACTCTAACCCTCATGAAGTGCCCAGGCCCGGCGCCGTTACCATCACAGGTAGCCCAAGACAGTCTGCAGGCGGCAGAGGTGGGACTGGGACCCTGGCTCGCTGATTTCCTGTCACGTGTGCAAAGACACACGTGCCACAGGCCCCAGGCCAGGCCTCTGCACGTGCGGGGCCCTGAGGGAAGGCCCACCCCTCCCATTCACACACAATGGAGGGGGACACATGGGCGTGCATACAGCAGGTGCTCCATTAAAGCTGGCACTGATACCTATCATCACTGTTTAGGGCTGGAGGTATGGAGCTGGCAGCCCACGGGCTGGATGGAGCCAGCAGATGAGGTCTGTTTGGAGCTAACAGCATTTTTTTAGTAAGTTGCCCTCATTTCCAAATGGGGGGATTACTCATCAAAATTTGGGTTTTGAGATCATCTTGCCAGATGAGGTCTACCATCTCAGGGCCACCGTTCTTACATATCAAAAACCAGCCAAGCCGGGCATAGTGGTGCACGCCTGTAATCCCAGCACTTGGGAGGCTGAGACAGGAGGATCACAGGTTTGAGGCCAGCCTCAGCAACTTAGCGAGGCCCTCTGCAACTTAATGAGACCCTGTTTCAAAATAAAGAATAAAGTATTTAAAACAAAATATGAGAATTTGCCGAGTGTGGTGGCGCACGCTTGTAATCCCAGTACTTAAGAGGCTGAGACAGGAGGATTGCAGGTTCACGGCCAACCTCAGCTACTTAGTGAGGCCCTCAGGAACTTAGTGAGACCCTGTTTCAAAATTTAAAAAAATTTTTTTTAAAAAGAGCTGGTAAACTGGGCGTGGTGGCACATGTTTGTAATCCCAGTACTTGGGAGGCTGAGACGAGAGGATCTGGGTTCGCAGCCAGCCTCAGCTACTTAGTGAGGCCCTCCGCAACTTCATGAGACCCTGTTTCAAAAATAAAGAATAAAAATAGGGCTGGGGATGTAGCTCGGAGGTAGAATGCCCCCAGGTTCAATCCTCAGTACCAAAAAAAAAAAAGGGCTGGTAATGATGGGCGTGGTGGCCCACGTTTGTAATCCCAGTACTTGGGAGGCTGAGACAGGAGGATCACAGGTTTGCAACCAGCCTTAGCTACTCAGTGAGGCCCTCCGCAACTTAGTGAGACCCTGTTTCAACATAAAGAATAAAAAATGGGGCTGGGGAGTGTAACTTGGAAGTAGAATGCCCCTGGGTTCAATCCCCAGTACCGCAAAAATAAATAAATAAATAAATATTAAAAAGGGCTAGTGGCGTATCTCAGAGGTAGAACGCCCTGGAATCAACCCCCAGTACCAAAAGAAAAAAAGAGATCCAGCCACATCCAAGAAGCAGCTGCCCCTGCCCTGCAGCTCATGAGCCTCCATGTGCCCCAGGCCCCACCGCTCCCCAGAACCGCCCAGGCAGCCTGACTCCGCCCACTTACGTACCCAGTATCTGAGTTTGAGACCCAGGGCCTAGATACCTCATCCATGTTTGATGAAATTCAAAGGGGCTCACCTTGCGACTGTCTTGGGTCCACGGCTCCCACCGGCAGGGCCCTGTGCTGGCCTCTGAACTCTCCGCGGCGGCGAGGCTGAGCCTCCCTCGGGGCTGCTCCTGCCTCCTCTGTCTGGCCTCCTGCATGATGGACAGGCCCTCCCGGATCCGGGCAGGCGAGCCCTTCTCTGAACAGGCTCTCTTGATGTCCAGCGGTGGCCTGCCATAGCCGCGCGGGGGGTCACCCCGCTGGGCCGCACTGCCCTCCTCTTCCTGCCCTGTGGATTTGCTTGGGGTCCCTTTCTTCCTGTCCACGGGGGGCGACTGGGGTGACTCTGTCGCCGCCCTGGCGGGATCCTCCCGCCCTGCAGGCTTGGACTCCACCTTGGGGTAGCTCCAATGCTTTTCACCCCGCTGTCTACTCGCAAAGGCCTCTTCCTCCTCCTCTGGGGCTCCAGAGAACCTTCTCACGGGAGCGGCGGGGGCAGGAGAGGCCGATGGGTATCTTTCGACAGGAGCGGAGTGTGGCAGAGCCCAGAAGGGAGAGCCAGACTTGGTGGTCGCAGCTGGCGCAGGGGTCTCTGCCGGCGGCTTGCCTGAGCCCGAGGTGGGACTGCGGGTGGCTTCGGCCACGCTGGCTCGCTTCCAGAGACCCTCTGCCTCGGGCGCCTCCCTGGGGCTCTGGCTCCCCGAAACCACCTCGCCGGGCCGGCCGGGCCTCTCCCAGGACGCGCCGCTGGGCTCCTGCGCCTCGCCGGGGCCTCTGGTCGACTGATCTTTGTACTCAGCCATCAGGGCATCGATGTCCAGCACGCTGGAGCGGTAGCCATCTCTCGCTTTACCTGGGTAGGTCTCGCTCACGATGTCCGTCTTCCGTCTGACCATCAGACTGCTGGCTTTGGGACGAGTCTTCAGGGGCAGGGCGGTGTGGGGAGCGCTGCTGCCGGGGGCCGTCCTATCTCCCCCGTCCTTCCAGTCCTGAAAACTCCTGCCGTCTCCTGACCCCTGATGGGTGCACAAAGCGTCCACGTCGATGATTCTCTCGCTGGAAGGTTCCAGACTCCCGTCCCCGACAGGTGATGGGCGGTCTGTGGGCTTCAGCGCTTTTGAAATGGTTCTCCTCTTTTCGGGCTCTCTTCCCTGAGCCCAGGTTTTACTGCCCACAGACGCCTGTGGCTCTTCCTGGTTGGGAGAAACCAAAGTAGACGTGAAAGAAGGAGGTGATGGTGGTGGGGCCGTTTTTCTAGAATGTTCCGGCAAGTTCTCGGGCCCGGACTTAACAATACTTTTTGCCTTTTGAATATCAGGTATCTGATAGGTTACTGCAAAAAACGTCGCCTTGGGTTCCGCAGATGACCCCGGCTTTGCCACTGGGTGAGTCCGATCCTGCGAGGCACCTGGGGTCGCCGGCTGGGTGTCCGCCCGACTGTGGGACAGTGGAGGTCTTGTTAAGGCACCGGCCGTGGGGGTCGTGGGGGTCGTGGGGGTCAAGGAATCGGTTTGTCTCTGCTCTGTTTTCCCAGAGTTCTCTGTGAGAAGGAAGCTGAACGCCTCGAACTTCACGTCGTGGGGTAAAGTCCGCCGCCTCCACCTATCCACTCTGGGGTCCGCGGGGCTGGTTTTCCGCATCCTGACTTCAGGCACGGGCCTCAGCCCGCCCTCCCTGACACCCACGAGGGTGCCTTTCTGCATGGATAACACTTCGGGGTGAGCGCCAGCTCGGGGGCTGGCTGGCGCATCCTTGGCCCGGGTGGGAGGGTCCAGAGGGCACCCCCAGAGTGGACCCCTTTCCGCCGCTGAAGTGCAGGATCCGGGCCCCTGGCGCTGGGTCTCCCAGATGGCAGCCCTGGTGGTGGCCTCGGGGGGCCCTGGCTCTTCCCTGCCCACCACGGTGACTCTGTGCCTGCTGGCCAGCGCCCCGTCTGTCCATGTGGGTGATGGGCAGCCGCCCCTGGCCGTGTCCTTCGGCTCTCGCCAGTCATTCCTGGGGCCACCGGCCTCCTGCCCACGAGCTTCCCAAATCAAACTGGCTCTCTGCACGGACCCCACCTGGCCCTCCGGGCTGCTCCCCGGGTCCGCGGCGGGGGCCTCCTGGGACAGCTGCCTCCCCTGCAGCGAGAGCCCAGACCTGCGGAGCGTCACGGCCCTGGCCCCGGACGCCGTGGGGACGGCCTCGCTGTGCGCTCGCTCCCCTGCGGTGTGCACGATGTCAATCTTGGGCAGGACCCTGTGCGCCGCAGGAGGGTTTCCCGGGTGTTTATGGACCGGGTCATTACTGCGTTTCTCACCGACAGGGGGTGTGTGATACTGTCTGGGCTCACCATCGGAAACGGGGGCTCGTCCCGGTTTCCCTGGCTCGGGATTTTCGGGGCGCCTGGAGTTCTCTTTCTGGACGGCAGTCAGTTCCGTCGGCTCCTTCCCCAGCCAAGAGCCCTGCTCGGGCCTGGGTCTGCGCTCCAGGACAGCGCCTTCGGTCACCTCCCGCGGGGGCGTGGCTGACAGACAGCGTCCTGACTGGTCAGCCACCGTGTGTTTCTCCACGTGATGTTCGAAGACCGTGGCCCACACGGTCTGGAAGTCCCCATCATCGTCCGGAGTGACGTCGGAAGGGCTTGGGGTCCCCACGGAGCCGTAACCCCGACAGCTGCTAGGGTCTTGGTTGGAGCTATCTTTGCGCTCTGTCTGCCTGGACTTCGGGGGTTTTATCCCAGGCTTCCAGGGGCTTCTCGGGGAAGCGGCTCCATGCAAAACATGCCCTACCTTATGCTGAAAAAAATAAGCAAATAAGCCAACATTAAAGGATTCAAAATGGAAGGGAAGAGGTGGGCGATTGAAAAGGCTGCTTGGATCATTAAAACGGTGAGAGTAAGCCGGGCGTGGGGGCGCACGCTTGGAATCCCAGTACTTGGGAGGCTGAGACTGGAGGATCTGGGTTCGCGGATCCAGAGGCCTCAGCTACTTAGTGAGGCCCTATTTCAAAATAAAGAATCAAAAATAGGGCTGGAGGTGTAGCTTGGAGGTAGAATGCCCCTGGATTCAATCCCCAGTACCACAATAAATAAATAAATAAATAAATAAATAAATAAACAAACAAACAAACATTAAATAAAACAGGAAGAGTATCCAGTGTCAAGGACTGAGCCCCCTGTGTGGGTGGGGGCTTGGGAAGTGGTCACACTCAGACACTGCAGGAGGGACATAAACGGGACATCTTTGGGGCCGTGTGGCCAACCTATGGTGATCACACATTTGTGTCTGCAGAAGGAGGTGGAGCTCAGCCACTGACATCTAAGAACACTTACAAAATGGTGTTCTTGGGGCGGAAAAGCAGACTTCAGAACAGTATGCTTTATTCATTTATTTATTTATTTATTTATTTATTTATTTATTCATTTATTTATTTTCATACTGGAGATTGAACCCAGGGGCATTCTACCTCTGAGCTACATCCCCAGCCCTATTTTTTATTCTTTATTTTGAAACAGGGTCTCACTAAGTTGCGGAGGGCCTCACTAAGTAGCTGAGGCTGGCCGAGAACCTGTGATCCTCTTGTCTCAGCCTCCCAAGTACTGGGATGACAAGCGTGCGCCACCACGCCCGGCTCTACTTTTTTTTAAACTCTGCATAAACTTCTGAAAACATACAACATACACCCACCCCATGATGGAGCTGTTCCACCCTAGGAATTTACTCAAGAGAAAAAGCATGACAAGTCTCAACATGTCCCTGTCCTTGAATGGCCACAGCAGCTTCTCTTCCAGTAGCCCAACAGCCCAGAGGCAAAGGACACACCGTGGTCCACACGCACAACTCAACAACGATCGCCAACACAAGGGTGAACCCCGACACCCACCCACCATGTCCAAATAGTCACAGAGAAATCCCGGCTCCACTGGATTGTAAACAAAGCTAGCATCACAGGAAGCAGATCAGTGGCTGCCGGGGGACCTGGGGGACCCCAAAGAGGCAGGAGGGATGGTGTGCAGGTGATGCACATGTGGATCACCTGGGCCGATGAGGGCTTCGCGTGCGACACCGGTAGAGACCCCTCCGCTCCTGGGCATTAAATGTGTTCTTTATGTATGGCAAGTATACTCATTAAAGCTATTTTGTTGTTTTTGTTTTGCGGTACTTGGGATTGAATCCAGGGGCATTCTCCCTCTGAACCACACCCCCAGCCCTATTTTCTTTTCTTTTTTAATTTTGAAACAGGATCTAAGTTGCGGGGGCCTTGCTATGTTGCGGAGGCTAGCCTTGAACCTTCAATCCTCCTGTGTCAGCCTCCCAAGAACTGGGATTAAAGGCATATGCCACCATGCCTGGCTTAAAGCAATTTTTTTTTCCTCTGTGGTACTGGGGATTGAACCCAGTGGCATTCTATCTCTGAACCACACCCCCAGCCCTATTTTATTTTGTCTTTTCATTTTGAAACAGGGTCTCGCTAAGTTGCGGAGGGCCTCGCTAAGTTGCTGAGGCTAGCCATGACCCTGCAATCCTCCTGTCTCAGCCTCCCAAGTACTAGGATTACAGGCGTGCGCCACTATGCCTGGCTTAAAGCTATTTTTTAAAAAATTAAAACCTCAGAAGGAGCCGGGCGTCGTGGCACACACTTGTCATCCCAGTACTTGGGTGGCTGAGACTGGAGGATCGCAGGTTCACAGCCAGCCTCAACTACTTAGTGAGGCTCTCTGCAACTTAGTGAGACCCTGTTTCAGAAATAAAGAATAAAATCGGGTTGGGGGTGTAGCTCAGAGGTAGAATGCCCCTGGGTTCAATCCCCGGTACCACAAAAAAATAATAATAATAAATAAAACTGCAGAAGGCATCAACCACAAACCAGTTACACCCAGCGGTTATTTCACAAGCTTTTTTCTTATTAAACAAATGAAATAAAAATACTTTTTTAGGCAACAAAATTGCTGCTGACTTCCTTCTTTCTAATACTGCTGGGTGGAAAATTAGGGGAGTAAGAATCACAGCATGTTTTTTTTTTCTTTTGTGGTACTGGGGATTGAACCCAGGGACATTCTACCTCTGAGCTACACCCCCAGCCCTATTTTATTTTTATTTGGAAACAGGGTCTTGCTAGGTTGAAGAGTGTCTTACTAGTTACTGAGGCTGTCCTCAAACCTGCAATCCTTCGGTCTCAGCCTCCCAAGTCATGGGATTACAAGTGTGCGCCACCACGCCTGGCTTGATCAACATCTTAAACCTAAATGTTTTGGTTTCAGTAAAACAGGAACTCAAGCCTGGGTCGCTGGTGCAGTACTGGGGCGGGGGGGGGGCTGAGACAGGAGGATCGCAGGTTCAAAGCCAGCCTCAGCAACATAGGGAGATCCTGTTTCAAAATAAAAAATCAAAAAGGGCCAAGGCTGTAACAGCTCAGTGGTAGAGTGTTTTCCTAGCATGCATAAGGCCCTGGGTTCAATCCTCAAAAGAAAAGAAAAGAAAAAAGAGCAGGAACTCGTGAGAAACCCATGACCCTCTACTTTTTTCCACAGGAAAAACCAAAAACTGATGGTCACATCTGTAAATAGCATTTTCACCTGGAAACAAAACCACACCCACACCCCACGGTGCCCGAAGGGACTTTGAAACGCCCAACATTAAAGGGAAAACAAGGTTTTCTCGTTCCTAAGGAGTCTGATTCTCTTTCCCTAGGCCCGCAGATCAGGGGTGGAGAAGCCGCCAGCTCACCTCCTCCCTGGGCTCCTCGGGAAGCTCGCCGCCCCGCAGGGCACTCTTCTCCTGCGCCGCCTCGCTGCTGGCTGCCGAAAACCTGGTGCAGAGATGGAGTCGGTAACTCAGCTGTGACCTCCGCAGCCCGCCCCTGGTCACCAGCTCAGAGCCCAGGCGTGAAATCAGCCCGGCCACCCCAAGCCACACTGCACAATGTCCTTTGAGAGAGGACATGTCCTTCCCTGTCACCGAGAGGAGAAGGGCCAGCTGGAAGAGCCTCCTACCTCAGGCAGAGCATCGCTGGGTCCCCGGGCTGCAGGAGTACACCCGGCTGCTGCTCAACCTCCCAGTGCGGGAGGGAGCGTGGGGCGGCGTGTGACCTCGCCTGAGCCCCTGTTTCTTCATCTATAAAGCGGGGATAATTAACGCCTCCCCATCCTCTTTTCTAGGGCAGATAAGAGGCTACCCATGGCCTAATAGCCACATGAGAGCGTTTGGGGAAGAGCGAAGATGCCCCACGAGGGGTAATTAGTGGTTCTCGCTCGCAACCCTGGGCACAACAGCCGCCCGCCACAGACTAGCCACGGGAGACCCGGGGGCAGGGCCGTCGTGGAATGTGCCCCGGCACTGGTCTGTCCTGCCTTTCTGGGTGACCAGGGCCAAGTCGATGTCCCTCTCTGGGCCTCGGTTTCCCCACTTACAAAGGGGAGGAGGGAGGAAGGCTGGAATGTTTCCGTCTCTGATGTGGACTCTGGGGTAAATGCCCAAAGACGGTGCTTAATTTGGGGCTGGGGGGTTTGCAGAAAAGGGAGCAGGGAGCTGGCATGGTAGCGCACACTTGTCATCCCAGTACTTGGGAGGCTGAGACAGGAGGATTGCAGGTTTGCAGCCAGCCTCAGCTACTTAGTGAGGCCCTCTGCAACTTAGTGAGACCCTCTTTCAAAATAAGGAATAAAATATAGGGCTGGGGGTATAGCCCGGAGGTACCATGCCCCTTGGGCTCAATCCCCAGTACCACAAAAAAAAAAAAAAAAGAAAAGGGAGCAGGGATCAGCGTCCTTGAACTTGACCTACACTCAGGGTCTGGAGTCTGCTTCCCGAGAGGCACAGGGCTGTGATGAGTTGTGGCCTCAGTTTCCCCCTCTGTCAGATAATCACACAGCCCTGCCAAAGCACTCCAAGGGTGTAGCAAGAAGAGGCGTGTCAGGTCCCTGGCCTAGGTCTGTCTTCTCTGTCATCTTAACACAGAGATTCCCAGGCCTGGCTGCACCTGCAAATCCCTTGGAAACTTTTAGAAACTACTAAAATATGAGCCCTTCTCCAGACCAAGGGCACCAGAGGCTCTTAGGGTGGGCCCAGCATGGGTCGTTTTTGGGGCTGGTTCTGATGCCCTGGTTCCCAGGGCCAGGAGGGCAGCCTGCCCAGAGCTCCTGCCCCGGGAGGCTCCTCCCTGTACAGAGCGCGGTGGTGGCATGCATGATATTAAGGAGCTGGTGGATCCCGCCCGGTGGCATCTCCCTGCTGGGGCCGCTCGTGGGGAAATAAAGCAAGAGATGTCAGAAGAGGGCTGGCTTAGAAAGTCCTCCCTGGGGCCGGGCGTGGTGGCGCACGCTTGTAATCCCAGTACTTTGGGAGGCAGAGACCGGAGGATCAGGGTTCGCGGCCAGCCTCAGAGCGCCCGCTCTCTCTCTCTCTCTCTCTCTCTCTCTCTCCTTAGTGAGGCCCTCCGCAACTTCGTGAGACCCGGTTTCAAAATAAAGCATAAAAAAAATAGGGCCGGGGGTGTAGCGCGGAGGTAGAACGCCCCTGCGTTCAATCCCCGGTACCGCAAAAAAAAAAAAAAAAAAAAAAAAAGAAAGTCCTCCCTGGCGCACAGGACTAATGATGACCCGTGCCTCCGGGGCTCCCCAGGGCAGACTGGGTCCAGCCTTCACCTGGAGCTTCACCCCTCCATCCTTCAAGGTCGTGGGGTCATCTCTAGCTTCAAGACAAAGACACTGCCGGGCGTGGTGGCGCACGCTTGTAATCCCAGTACTTTGGGAGGCGGAGACCAGAGGATGCGGGTTCGCGGCCAGCCTCAGCTCCCCCCCCCCATCTCTCTTTCTCTCTACCTGGTGAGGCCCTCCGCAACTTCGTGACACCCGGTTTCAAAATAAAGTATAAAAAAAATAGGGCCGGGGATGGAGCGCGGAGGTAGAACGCCCCTGGGTTCAATCCCCAGCACCGCAAAAAAAAAAAAAAAAAAGAAAGACAAAGACACTGGACACTGAGGTTCGGTGAGGAGAGGTGACTTGGCCAAGTTACCCCGACTCCTCTGATTTGATTTTGGGGGCCGCTCACGGAGCCCTAGGCCTGAGCTTCCCTGTCCCCTGCCCCTGGGGGAGGGAGGCCTGGCTGCGGGGCGGGCTGAGCTGGAAAGGCACTGGGCCCTTCCCTTCCTGGCGGCCCTTCACCTTCCCACCCAGATCTGTAAAATGGGCCTGACTCCTCCCCACCCCGCTCACACTGTGAGCACAAACTGAGGTTAGGGGGCCCTGAGCCCCTCTCTTCAGAGAAGTGGCACCAACTGGCCTCCTCGCCGGGCCATGGATAAGCAGAGAGAGGGTGAGGTGCCCGGCCCCCTTTCCCCCAGGGCTCTGGGCCGCCGGGTGTGGGTGCAGAGCGTGGGGTGCACCCACTTACAGTTTGGTCAAGTCCGCAGACAACGGCCGCGCCTGCAGCGTCCTCCTCCTGGGCTCGGGCCTGGCCCCGGCGCTCTCTGTGGCCCAGCCTCGGATCCGCTCCTGGACGCTCATGGCCACTTTCTCCGGCCCTGCCGCTGCTGATGGAGACTCAGGGGTGGCCAGGGGGGCCTCGGACCCCGCTGCCGGGGCCAGGACCCTCTCCTCGCCAAACGGGCCAAGGCGCTTCTTGATGCTGCTTCTGGAGCCGGGCTCTGTCCCCGCTGGGGTCTCCCCGTGGGCCCCTCTGCTCTGCACCGCAGCAGGTTCCAGGCCTCTGCCGGACTGGGGCGACGGGGACTCGGGGGCCTTTTCTGGCTCCTGGTCCAGCCTGGCCTTCTCTTCCCGAGGACCCTGGTCATGTCCGGGGGCGACCCTGGCCGAGCCCCGGGGAAGCCTGGGGCTGCCTGTCTCTTCCTGCTTAAGAAGCAGTCTCTCCTTCCGCTCACGGATTTTCTTGGCCACTTCCAGGAAGTCTGCGTCCGGGTCATGGCATGGAGCTTCTGCTCTGGTGGGACGCTCGACATCCACCCTGGGCTCCGGGGGGGCCTGCCCTGGCCCCTGACACCCTGCTCCGTTCCCCTCCTCAGCTGCCTTCCTCAGCAGGACCTCCCTGCTCTCGAACCGGGCCGTGAGGTCCATGGACAGCGGCCTGGGCTTCCGCACCCAGGTCTTCTCGGGCGGAACAGGGGGCACTTTCCCCACCGCGGCCCCCCCAGCCGGGCCTGGCTTCTGGGGCTGAATGGACTCTGTGAAGATGGCGGACACGGGCCTTCTTTTCGGGCGAGGCCTGGGCTGGGGAGCAGGGCCTGTGGCGTCTTCCACGCTGCTGGCCTTCGAGAGAGGCTGGTCTTGGCCTGCCTCCTCTTGGGATAAGGTTGATCTTGTGTCCTGCGGCAGGGAGGCCGGTCGGGGAAGGGACCCCGTGGGCTTTCGGGGCGGCAAGGCAGGCTTGGCGGCCACCTCGGGCCGGGAGCTTGGCGGAGGCTCCTGAGCCCTCTCCCTGGCCCCAGGCCCCCAGGTGGGGCCCGTTTTGGTGGTTTCAAAGAGAATCACAGTGCTGGGGCCGGGCCGCAGGAGCGCGGCCTTGTTGAACACAGACGAGCCCTTCCTGGGGCCCTGGCCGCTGCCCACGTCCTGCTCCACCAAGCTGGGCATCCTGTCACCCAGGTCCTGGGCCTCCTCCGGGATCCCAGCACCAGGAGACGGCCTGGCCGGCCCGGGCCACAAGGACGAGGCGGGGGGCGTGGAGGCGGCGGCCTGCTCCTTGCAGAAGGACTTCGGGATAAACCTTTGCAAAGGGAACAGGGCGGCCGGGCTCCTCAGGGGGCTGGTCCCGGGGGTCCCAGAAGCGTCGCCCGCGGGGCAGAAGTAGGCCCTCTTCAGGGCCTCGTCGTTGCTGATGTCACTGAGGCCTGGCACCGCAGTCAGGGACGTCAGGGAGCCAACCTCGACCCGCGTCACCATGGTTACGGTTGTGGCTCCATGGGAATTAAGAGCAGTGGAGATGGAGAAGCAACTGCTTTAAAACAGAAAAAAAAAAAGAAAAGTAAATTTAGCCAACAGTCATTGTCTAGATCAAAGCAGAGCAAAGGTTTGGGGGCAAGAGGACCCAGAGACCCACGCCCCGGATCCGACCTCGCCGGCTGCCTCTCTGCACTCTGGGAGGGGCGTGGGCGGGGGCTGGAGAAGGTGCCGGCTTTCTCTAGGGCTGTCCTGGTGCAGACCCTGCTCAGAGGAAAGAGGGAGGGTCTCTGCAGGGAGATGAGGAAGCCCAAACAAAGGGCCAGATGGGGATTCGACACCTCGCTCCCGCCACACACACACACACCCCACCCCAAGATGGGAGCGGCTTCCCTTCCCCTCCTTCCTGTTGCCCCCGTTGCTTCCCATTTCAGGGTCTGCACACATCAGGCAGCCACCCGACCCTCGTCACAGCCCTACTCTGAGCCCCAAGCACAGAGAGGGTAATTGACCAGTCTCAGCTCACACAGCTACCCAAAGCAGGGCTGGTGGGTGTGGAACCCATGCCCTGCCATGCCACCAAACCCACCAGGCTGCTCAAGCCACCCCTCCCACACCCCACACCCCCCACACCACACACTTCTCAGTGCCACTAAAATACAAGGCAGCCATTTCTCTCCCCTTGGGTTCTTTTCCATTGAATGCTTATTTTATGCTGAATTCCTTTTATTTCCAAGGCTGGGGATGGAACCCAGGACCACATACATGCCAGTCAAGCGCCCTCTGCCTGAGCCCCAGCCCCAGCCCCAGCCCCTTCCTATTCTTAATAAGAGCAGCAGGTAACCATGAGGGCGTTTCACGGGTGAGACCTCCAGTGCGGCCCAGCATGATCAACCTCACCTGGACAGAAGGGAGAATGGTAAGATAGCGTCTACACCGGCTCAGGGCGGCCTCGAGGCAGGAGCGCTCCTCTCCCATTAGTCCTCCCACAACTCAGAGAGGCAGGAAGGATTGTTATCTGCCTCGCAGAGAAGAAGGGAAAGGGCCCAGAGAGGTCGTCCAGTTTGCTTATAATCACACAGCTAGAGCTCAACTTCCGGTTCTGACCCATTCGGCTCTCTCTCTCTGCCTTCTTTTTTTTTTTTTTTTTTTTTTT